>JAVYIG010012201.1:0-55321 GCA_035222895.1 Strongylocentrotus droebachiensis | reverse complement strand
AGATTTCTGATTTTCAAATGTTGGCATGTATGGAAATGGGTTAGCTCACCAATTTTTGTTGTCATTGGGCGAAATGAAAATGTTTGTTCGTTCAGACTGTAGTCAGCTCGATGTTGGTCTCGTTGGTGTGAGAGAGGTATAATGAGGATAAATAACAATGTAAAGCCTCAAGGTAATCTACTGTTTTTGTTTGCTATCTCAGGTTTCAGAGGGTGATATTTTCAAGAATGCTCCAGCAGCAGATGCAATAGTAAGTTGAATAAACAAATTGTTATATGAATTTTTTTCTGTTGACACAATTTGTTTTACTTTTATTAAAGATGTATTCATAAAATGGAAAACAATTCAAATCATGTTTCAGTCATCCACCCATTGCGGATATTGTCGCATTTATACATTGAAAGCACAATTAAAGGTCAATTAAAGTGAAAATGCAATAGTTTAGCAAGCAATTATTAACCTCATTGACATTCTTCTTTTTGAAAGATTTGCAATCACAATTTTTTTTTTCTGGACTTAGTTTCCATTTTTTCCTCCTTCTCTCTCTCTCTCTCCCTCTCTCACTCTTTCTCTCCCTCACTCCCACACCCCCCCTCTCTCTCTCTCTCTCCCTCTCTCCCTCTCTCTCTGTACCTCTGTCTGTCCCTCCCTCCCTCCCTCCCTCCCTCCCTCCCTCCCTCCCTCCCTCCCTCCCTCCCTCCCTCCCTCCCTCTTTCTCTCTCCAAATATTACATTCATCCTGTATCACATCATCTTCCTCTTTTTCATTTTCTCCACAGGTTTCTCCAGCAAATAGTTTTGGGTATATGGATGGAGGCATTGATTTAGCATATTCTAGACACTTCGGTTGGCAACTGTAAGTTTACCTTGATCTGGCGATCGTGTTCACTTGTTCAGAGTCAGCATGCCAGTGCCTTGTCTTAAAAAGAGTTAATATTAATCACAAATTATTTACGATTGATATCAATCGCAACTATCTACATATTAAGAGATAGGGGACAGTCATCATCAGTTTTTGAATTTATCTTCCATTCATTGTCCACATCATACGTTCAATCTATCCAAGTTTGGTGGTCTGGTACATGGTGCAGAAATAATGCTCTCCATTTATTTTGTGCACTAAGATCAACTTTAAGTTGGACTTACATACTATGGCAGACTGTTCATGCCACTGGTTGCTCTCACCATTATGATCTTTAAAATATATTTTTTCCTTCAATAATGAATTATCAAAAAATGTAAATTCTGTATTCTGTACACTATACCTAACCATAACCCTAACTGTAAACTTACATTGACACCCTTTTGACAAAATATAACCAAAAGCAATTTCTTTGGATCAAACGTTGGATCTCCAGACTTTTATCTCATTTTGATTTATGAAAGCGAACAAGGCCCAGATGCAGCATTTAATGTCATTGTTTGACATTGTTTTTACTCTTGTTTTTTATGTTTTCTGTTCCATTCATTACAGCATGAATAGGTTACAAGAAATTATTATGACAGAGAAAGATGGTGAACTTTTAGTGGTAAGTTTCGAGTTTCAAAGTAAAATAGATTGTGTTGACCATTTATTAGCTGTTGTGGAGGGATAGGTCCATGACAATTTACATTTGATGTGTATTTTATCTTGCTTGTTCATTTATTTATTCTTTACTTCAGATGTAGAGATAAACAATTTGCAGAATTCTGAGTATCAATTGGGTAGAGATATAGTAGAAATAACAGGCCTGGATTTCAACCTAATTCAAGTAGTAGAGGTGCAACTTTTTTCTCTCATTTATTCTTTCTTCTTTCTTGCTTTCCTCTCCTTTTATTTTTGTATTTCATTTTGAGGTATGAAATAGTAGAAGCAGAAACTACACAAAGAGGAATTACCAAGAAAAAAATTGTCATACGTATCATGAATATGTAGATTACATACTTTATTAAAATATTAGAAAAATCAATCAATTTAGAGCGTTGCAAGGCTAGTTTACTCAATTTTTCTTGGAGCATTAAAAAAGGGAAATTCTGCTAGGAATTCTGGGTATGTTTATTCATGTTTATTCATAGCCTATAAGTCAATATTTTCCTCCGAAACAGAAAAAGAAATTTTCAAAGATCTTTAGTCAAATGATGTTGTTTTTTAAGTTTCCATCTCGACAATTCTGAAATTTCAGGGCGATGCAATCATTATACCGACGTGTCAACAGTTCTGGGGGAATACAGAGAAGACATCCTGGGAAGGCTTCAATCAAGGCACCCCTATCAAATACCTTATATCAGCTCCGACCATGAGGGTTCCTGATGATGTTTCAGACAGTATCAACGCTTATTTAGCATTTAGAGCAGTCCTAATAGCAGGTTTGTACAAGGTCATTGTAATAATGATAATGATAATATTCTGGGCTTATATAGTGTGCAATACATTGGCGATGTCTATAAGCGTTTTACAGATATAATCTAACCTTGGTCATCAGATTGAGGCTTGCCCGCACACAATGTACGCACTTTTGATCAAACTATGACTTCACCAAGAGGAATACTGAGAACAAATTCTTTGTAAATGTAATGAATACATGTATGTGGGTAACATTCCAACCAGGCGCCTTTCACATCCTACTGGGTACCAATTTAAAACTTCGATGGAGAGTGGCAAATGTTGATTAATGTCTGCTAATTATTGTAAGCCTCATTAAAGGTTTCTTTAGTGCACATCCAGTGGTTTTAACAGTATGAATGCACCTGGTTATGTCATGGAAAGATTTCCTATAATTGTCAATGCTTTGTATACCAACCTCTTATTTTTTATGCCTCCGTTACGAAGTAGCCGGAGGCATTATGTTTTCGGGTTGTCCGTCCGTCCGTACGTACGTCTGTACGTACGTCCCGTTCTTGTGATCGCGTTATCTAAAGAACCGATTGATGGATTCCTGCCAAACTTTGGTCATGTATGTATCTGGCAGAGCCGATGAACTGATTAGATTTTGGGGTTACGAGGTCAAAGGTCACAGGGCTCATTATGTATGCAAAAACAGCCCGTGATCGCGTTATCTGAAGAACTGATTGATGGATTCCTGCCAAACTTTGGTCATGTATGTATCTTGCAAAGCCAAAGAACTTATTAGATTTTGGGGTCACGAGGTCAAAGGTCAAAGGCCACAGCGCACATTATGTATGCATAAACAGCTCGTGATCGCGTTATCTCAAGAACCGATTGATGGATTCCTGCCAAAATTAGGTCATGTATGTTACTTGCAGAGCCAATGAACTGAGTAGATTCTTGGTTCATAAGGTCAAAGGTCAAAGGCTCATTATGTATGCAAAAATAGCTTGTGAACGCATTCTCATTAGAACTGACAGATGGATTACTATTTAACTCAGGACATCTTGCAGAGCCAATGAACTGAGTAGATTTTAGGGTCATGAGGTCAAAGATCAAAGGGTCATATATGTATATGAGAAATTGCTTGTAATCACGATATTCTGAGAACCTGTTAATGGATTACAATTGAACTTGAATTCAAAAAATTTCTTCTGTTTTGGTTTGTAAAATTGCTCTATGACGGAGGCATCATTTTCGACTGCGCGCAGTCGAATTCCATCTAGTTTCTTGATACTTGAAGAATTAAACAAAATTGATCTGAAATCCATCACGTGTTCCTTAAAGGCACACTGTCCTACTTGTAGCTACTTGCTCCCTCTATATAGAAAACTTCCGAAATCGGTGCCTGTTGGTCCCCCATGATCCTCTTTTTCTTATGTTAAATGAGAGCTGAGTTAATGAGATAGCCACCTGTCACAGTGACCTCGATGGCTCGATGTGTGGTCCAATCCCTTCTAGCTGCAGTAGTAACGCCTACCTTTAATAGCAAAATATAATTCTGCGCTCTGTGTTTAGAAACAGGCACTGTCATATAAATCTGTGATTAATACATATTATTACAAATATACAATCAGCTATCTCTTGTGTACATGTACAGAGTTGCGCTTGATGTACTAAATGTCAAGTTAAAATTGCTATTAATTGAAATCAATAGATTGGCCGCTGTTTTTTTCCAAATCAGCTTTAGTTGCTTGGTAACTTACAAGAATGTTCTGTGATTCTGATTTACCATTCGTCATTGTTCTTTGTTTCTCCTTGACAGTACAAAAACACAATGCAAACACAAGTAAGACCGGTCTCTTGCCTATATCTAGTGTTCTATGTCCAGGACTAGCCACCAATGTGGGAAGGATGCCTCCCAAGAAATGTGCAAAACAGGTGAGTGTGTTAGTAAGCAAATAATTACCGTTGGTGAAGGTGATGGGACAAACTATCACTTCCGAGGCGCTCTGAATGTAGTTATCTTTCCGAAGCGAAGCTGAGGAAAGAAAGCGTATACATTCAGATCGCCGAGGAAGTGATAGTTTACCATCGCCTGAAACCAAAAGGTGATTATTTGCTTTATATTCCACATCGGATACATTTCACTTCTTCCGTCATTTTAGAGCAACAAGTCATCAATTAATTAACAGCTAGCTAGCAAACGATGTAGGATACGTACAGTGCATGCAAGATGGTGGTGTGACCATATAGTTCGTGCGTGACCAAAGTTCGCGTACTAACACTAATAGCGCTTGAGGAGGAGAGCAATAGGCAGTGTATACAATTAAAGTGTGTTGCACTGTGTAGATAGTACTACTATCTACACAGTGCAACAAACTTTTCTTCTCTCATTAATGATGGGCAAACTATCTTTACTTTTGACCAATCGTAGAGCAAGATTCTTAGTATGTGGAATATAAATTTCATTATTCAGTAATAATAATTACAATGGGTTTTTTTACGCTCATGTCTGTCACATTTGACATTCCTGGAGAGTGTTTCACAAAGACTATGATCGACTCTAAGTTGGCCTTAACTATGGCAGGCCGTTCATGCCACTATTTTCTCTCATCATTTACTGGCATTGGTTTCTCAAGTGGCGTGCCAATCGTGGTCACAACTCTACAGAATTTACATTTTGTGATAGTTCATTATTGAAGGAAAAGGTATTATCTGAACATCATAATTGAGAGACCAATGGTGAGACCAACTAGTGGCATGAACAGCCTGCCATAGTTATGTCCAACTTAAAGTTGATGTTAGTCTTTGTGAAACCCTCCCCTGGTTAATCATTATTATTAGAGTTTTAGGGTTAACATGCTGCCATTACAGCGCTCAAGCATTTTAAAGGTAATCAAAGTTTGGGGAAATTATGAAAATTCGGTGGATAGTTATTCTTTACATTTTTGATATATTTGGATTCGCCTGTGGATGTATTATAAGCTCTAAAAAATTTAGACCCTAAAACACTTCTGCTTTCAAGAAAAATGGAATATGAAAATTTACCGGTGCTACCGAATAGCGCCTACGCGGCCCTACAATGGTAGCTGCGACCATGAAAATCTCATAATATGGATTAGCTAATCGGTCGATTTTGGTCAAAAAACATTGTTTTATAGCTTAATTAATATATTGACCTTGAGAGGAAGCTATACAACATAAAGAGTGTATTATTTACAATTTCATAACTTTAGACTCGATTTCAACCGCTACAACGATCACTGAATATTGTAGGATCGCATTTGCTTCCAATATGTTCATTTGAACCAAATTTATGACCTCATACCAAAACTTTGTATTACCTTTAAGGAATGAATTCCTGCCAGTACCCATTTACATCACCGGAGTCGAGGGTGGCAAATCTAGAACAATGTCCATCTCGTGATCACTATATCTAGGTTTTTGTTAGCAACCATTTCTGGAAGTTCCCCTTTTTACAGAAACTCCCATGGGACAATAAATCCCCAGACAACTAGCCCCTATTAAGACAATGACACTCTGTAGTTAGGTATTTCTCTTAGGTGGTAGTTGTCTTGGGGGCGTTTCACAAAGATCCTAACTCTTACTTAACTCTAAGTTGGACTCAACAATTATGGAAAGCTGTTAGCATCTTTGAAAATATTTTAAAAGGCATAAAACGTTGATTCAAATGATTCATATTTTCTATTATTGAAGCGATTTCATGTTCTTGATGTAGAATTAACGAAAAGCCTAAAATACCTAAATTATGCTTTTGAATATGTTTTTTTGAAGGCTACAAATGGCTCTCCATAATGTTTAAGTCCAACTTAAAGCTAAGTTCAACTTTGGTTCTTTGTGAAACACCCCCAGGGATAGTTGAAGGTCAATCACATAGCAAAGAAGCAATTTCAGTAGAGTCAGTGGTCGATGGGTTAAAATGATTCATTTCATCCATTCAGTTTAATTTTGATGATTATTCCTTATCATAGTGGCATGGAAGGGTAAACATATTTTAATACTGAATTTTCTAATATTTTTGTCTGTTTCTGTCGTGATTCTCCAGATGAAGTGTGCGTATGAAGTCTACGAGTTGAAAAAAGACCAATACCTACAGAATCCAGAGAGTCTAGGCAGCGTGTGGGAACATCAACTATACATGGCATCAGATGTGAGCAGATCTTCAACATTCCTTGATCTTTATGTTCATTCTTTTGTTAATTGAGAAAAATACTTTGTCTCACAAAGCAGGCATGACTATACTGATGAAGTACAATTTGTTTAAAGGGATTGGGTAACTTTGTCTCAGATTCAAAAACAAAATCCTGGATTTAGCTCATGCTGCAATGATAATTATAAACTTTTATTAGGTCAGTCAGGAACCCCATGACTTTTACAAGCCTATCGCCTGTCTGATTATCAAGATATTTATGATTGGAAAATCGAAACAAAAATGTGTGTTTTCCTAACTGTTTTCATAACACTACAGTCTATTGGGGAATACGAGTATGGTAAAACCTGCCGCTCAAAGATTTTTAATTTTTTGAGGCACTTCTTGATCATTTTGAAGTGCAATTTGTTTAGGGCTTCAATATTACACCATATCACAGACACTGATAACAAGTAGGGCCATGCATCTCAGATTTAACATTGTTAAACGAGGCCTCATAGTATGCCATGAGGCTGCATGCACGCTACCGTTATAGTGCTTTGTACATGCAAGCTAACCATTGATTCACTGCCATGTGCGTGCAAGGGCGCATTCGTAATAGCAGCTATTGTTCATGCTTATGGACTGTGCTGTGTGTTTCGCACGTGCTATTCATAGAACCATCACGTTAATCAGATTATCTCCAAAACAACCTGGCACGGGGGATTTGGGGCTTGGCACAATGGGGATTAGCCCTGTGGCATGATAAGAGTTAAATAAAGTAGTCACTTTTCATGATCTAATGAATGACACAGTAGGTAAGTTTGTGAGACTGCCCTCGTCTCTGGCTTTCTAGCTACATGTATAATGAGAGGCCATCACTTGGCTGTAAGCTTAGTTTTGTTGGACAACCCATAGACTAGGAAGGTGAAATTGACAGCTTTATTGCTGAAATTTAGCATTTTGACTTTATAATTGTTACACATAAGAGTAAAAAAGAAAGACATTTTGTCACAAGCATAGTCCTACTAATCATACATAAAAGGTAAATCAGATTCATTCTATAAAAGTTATTAAAGCCTGTCTGCAGTACTTCGGCCAGGAGGGATTGGACCACCCAGCATGGTCACTGACTGGTGGTTATCTCATCAACTCAGCTCTCGATTAACATAAGAAAAAGAGGATCATGGGGGACCAACAGGCACCGCTTAGGCATTGTTTTCTATATAGAGAGAGCAAATAGTGCGGTGGGGCTTTAAGTGGTATCAGAGTGTCGTGTCAATCATTTGTCAATCTCGTTAATACATCTTTATGGAATCAATAATACATCTTTATGAAATCAAGCACATATTGTGCTGGACATCTCTATGTCCTGTACTTGATGTGACAAGTTCTTTTATATGTAAAACCTGTATGCTAGAAAATGTTTAAAAAACTGTCTTTTTTTTCCTGTGTGAAATCACCTGTATTAACATTTGCATGATCATATCTTTTGTATTTGCAGGATGACTACAATCCAGAAATCACATTTTTAGAAGAAGAGAGCTGAGGTTGGGCCCACTGGTGTAAAGTACTGTCTACCTTTCCCTGCCCCGCTCAGCCCCTTCCCCAACCTCGCTCTGTTCCTTCCCCTTCTCTCTGGTACCTGTCTGTACGTGTGAAGCGCCCTCGACGTAGGTCCATCACCAGGCTGAGGCATGATCTCACCAAGGACAATGCATTGGAGCCGCTTCACAGTATGGTGTCGGCCACCAGTCTAGAAAGGCCACATGATTCTAAAAGCTTTTCTCCGAGAAGTCCAATACCTGCATAGACTGGTTCCATATCTGTAAATGTTGCATGCACAGCTTCGATGACCGCTACATGACCAGGTTCTTCTTGTCGTACAACATCAAGCCGTTTTGGACAGAACCGCTATTGTGTTATGGGCTGTGCAAGAGACTATTGCATTTACAGTACATCTACAGCTTGGACTTGCTTATTGAGATAAGCTTTCCTTTGGAATGAGCAGACCATGGACACATGAAATGTACCAGTACAAGTTTTCACATACTACATGTACAGAGCTACCTGGAAAACTCAAAAGCTCGTTCTCACTTCCAGTCCTCTTCGATGTGAGCGATGTCGAGAGGGGGACTTTATGATGGAGTACCACCCGCACTGGATGCTTACCCGTTCTTTTCTTTTCACTTTTATGTTGTTCTCATGTCATGCAGACTTTGACAAATATACAGTAAACGAGGTCATTTGTGATCTATTTAACCGTAAAACTTGTAAGCTGTCATGAACAATGAGGTGGTGTGTCATCATACACATTAAATTTATGTCTGCTCCAATGTATTGTAACCTGGGCCTCGTTTCACAAAACTTGTCATCAGTGACTAATGACAGTCTTTGTTATAAGACGCTGAAATCCTTGCTTCTGATTGGTTATCAGCAGATTTGTCACTGATTTTTTGTCATTTGTCATTGAAAAAAGGCTTTGTGAAACGGGTCCCTGAAGTAACGTATTGTAAAACGTGCTTAAATAACCATGTAAACATGACCTCTGTGTACATAAGACTTGATGATGTATCTATTTCTTATAACAAAGGCAATACAGATAATGTACATTGGCTGATGCGTTCAACTGCATAGGTCAGGTGTGAGGTAATATGCAGTGCTATTTTTTTCTTTTTTAACACTGCATGTTCGTGTCATGACAGTATCCAGTCTGTGATATAACAGAAGAGTTTTATGCCTTATCTAAAAGTTTTCTAGAGAAGGAGTCTTATGAATGATTTTTATTCATTTTATGGTTTTTATTTGTTTGGCTTATAAAGAATGGCCAGCCGCTCAGGGTGGTACAGTCACTCTACGAGGTAATAACCTTTTTACAAATTCATTTTACATGATGTAACAGATTGTCAGTAATATTTGAGCAGAAATAAATACATGATAAATCATGTCCTTCATTTGGGTGTAGAGAGATGAAAAGAAAGAAGGAGTTTGGTATTGTTTTAATCTTGTGTATGAACATGCTGCTAAGTACATTAGTAGTAGAGATGAACACTTATTTTCAGAGTATCTCATTATGTTTTGTTTGTTTGTTTGTGTTTTGTTATTGCTGATATATTTTTAGTAGGAACTATCAGATTATGTAATATCTTTTTTCCAAACCCTGAGACAAAGTGACCTGTATTCAGCCATAACAAATGATAGAAACAACAAAGTAATTTGGGACTGGGTATTTTTTTTCTTCACTACAACTGAGAAATTGCACAACTGGAACTTCTAGAGATTGTTTTCATTTCAAACTTTTAAATAGTCTGATCTTAATCCAAGCGACGAACAGTTTGTGATTAAATGTACCCCCCCCCCCTTTTTAATAGAAAGTTGTTAAATGAACCTTTCTAGATTTGTTCATATTGTTTGTTCATTTGTATTCACTGTGGACTAAACTGAACAGAAAAAAGGACAATCAGTTCCTGTCTTTTTTTTTCTCCATATTTTTTCATTAATTAAAACCCTTGTTATTGTCAAAAAATGATTAAAATAATACTTCATATACATGTACATGTACTACAAATGTTTATAACTACTAAAGACACAAGATTGAATCTCCATAAAGATTATATTAAACTTGTTGAAATGCAGCCATGTGGGCAGTACCATTTGTATTTGGAATATATGAATTGAATTGAAAATTGTCTAGCATGGTATGAAAAAGGTCATGGTAATTCAATTACTTTTTTAAAGTTTGAAAAGTTATGGCAGTAAGGTATCTGGAGATGGAAGAATCGGGATCATATTTGTACATTGCTACTCTGAATACGGTATACAAATGTTTTGTATTCTTCACCTGTATTTGATCAAGCAGAATTGTGAAATGTGATATTCAATTTGTTATACTTACAGTACAAGGTAACCAATAAATCATACAATGTATTTGGATAAAGCTGTACACCACAGGTTCTGGGCACGTCAAGTTTTAGTCAGTCAAAACTACAGCTTTAAATGTTTTCAGAAACAATATTGATTGTTCTTCATGGTTGAAAAAACAATGTAATTTCTATGAGCTCCGATACCATGATTATGATGAAATGGCTCTTTACATAGTAGTAGTACATATATTTTCTTTTCACTGAGGTTGATCAAAAAAGCTCTGCGCAATGTATTTGTATGATGCTACAGTTTGCAAATGAAAACAATGCCTTCGAAAGCACACCACTAAGAACCAGGGTAAGAAGAAATGGTTGGAATAAGAGGTAATACTTTGGAGGTTATTACCCTTAACATCCTTGTTATATTGAATATTATTCTATGTTGTAATGATATCTGAAAGCTTAGAGATGGTATTTCGTATAAAGCACTATATGAATCCAGATTATTATAACCATTTCACATGCAGCTTAATAAGTCATCCTTTTTCATAGAAACACATTGTTTGAAGATCATACTGAATCATTGCATATACATGTACTTATAATAATGCATTTGTAAAAATAGGAAAACAATTTAAATAGTTATGTTTAGTAAATATATATTTGACTCCCTGTTTCATGAAGGAACCTTTCCATTATACGTTTTACTCTCTGAATATACATATTTAGGATGACTAGTAGTATATTATAAAAAGGATATTTACTGAAGAAGAAGCACAAACTATAATTTTTGTTTGACGATATGTCCTTGTTATTGCAACTATTGGAGAGTAGTTTGAAAATGAAATGAAAGGATGAAACCATACAAATCTTATAACTCTGCATCCAGTTAAGTTGGGTGTACATTGTATTGCTATTACTTTTTATGCTTTAGAATTCAAAGAAACAATCTTTTATTTTCCATTGTACACGGTCTATTGTTAATAGAAGTATCAGAAGATTTTATTTTCTATTTGTTATATTTCATTGGGAAGTACGTCATGTTGCCATTTGCGTACATCCTTTAAGGATATTAAGCAGATGCATCATGCACATAATATATGCACAGGGAAAGAATATATCTCTCTTTTGTATTTTTTTCTCTTTTTGCTAACCGATAATAATTCTTGTGAAGCATATCCCCTTTTCTATGTCTCCTTCTTTTGCTAGACTCTGAAATAAATGTACCAAAATGGAGCTTGTTATGATGCTTGGTCAAAGAGAAAATCTCTGAACAGTAAAATGTACCTCATTTTAATGTATTTGTAGCTTTGAAAAGTATCTGTTTAGTGATCACTTGTCTCGATCAACAAATTGCCAGAATTAAAACGATTGCACAAAACTCCATAAGCACAATGTTTTGCAAGAATTGTCAAGTTCAGAAAAAAATGAGTCATATTTTTTGTGTTCAAATGCTCTGCCTCTAAGGCATCATGCTTTTACATGTTGTAAGTCACTTGTATTTTGGAATTGATTTCTTGTGTTTTATAAAATGTGACTTTACTTTTCATCAGAAACATTTGGTGCGAGATGTGGTGATAAGGAGTCATTGAAGGACGGGTTAATGATATGTAAATTGAATTACAGTGTACATGTACTTGTATGTCCCTAACACGTACCAATAGTGAATTTCATTTGTTGAAGAGAGATATTATGAGTCTGTAAGGTTACTATCTTTTGCAGATAAACTAGACATTATCCTGCAGTCAATTATGCCTTATTGATGCAAGACAAGGGTTCCCTCTCACAAACCCTGGCTGGTTTCAGCTATATGATTATTACGGGCATCATTGTAATGTATTATGAATGATGAGAAGGTATCCGGCAGTAAGAAGTAATTTTTCAAGTGACTGGAAATAGAGTAGAACTCTTATTTTCAATCATGATGATGTTACACATTTTTATGTCTTTAATTGTTTGTTTATGATAATGTAATTATAATTGTTTATTCCAGTGGGAATGAATATGCTTTTCATTTTCATTCGAGTCGAGGAGTTATGAATCGTGTATAACTGAGAATGAGAAATAAAAATACAAACTGAAAGAAAATGCACTGAGTACCTTTTTTGTGTGTGTCTTTACATTTTAATATAATATATTGGTATATTATCTGCATTGTTGATATTGATTTGTCAAACATGTTAGGGAGGGAGTGAAGATAGGTGGGTGGGGTGGTAGGGACACAAACAGGGAGGAGAATGAGCACCTAGTGCCTTTTTTAATTGTCATTATTAATGTAATGTACTGGTCAGCTTCCAATAATTTGGCATTGATTGGTTCAATATGATATCATTTATGGATTGGAGGAGGTTTTGATGAAGGAGGGAGGGAGAAAAGAATGGAAGAGATGTCTTTAACCGAAAAGCATACACAAAATAAACACTGGCATACAAACCATAAGGCCAACAAAGCTACCAGTAGTCATCTTGGTGTTGGTTACCATGTATACAAAAAAGTAATAGAAGACAAGAAAAGTAACTTTGCAGTTAATTGAATGTTTTCAGTCTTATTTATATACATCCTGATCATTAAATTGTCAATAGGTGATCTTACAAAAAATTGATCGGCAGTTCCGAGATCAAGTTCTTTTGAAAAAGCCTTTAATTTCGAATTTCTTGTTCCTAAATGTATATAACTCACCAATTGGGCTTATAAAATGGCAATCTAGCCACAAGGCAGTCCGCAAAGGGCACCCCCCTCACCCACCATGCAATTCAAAGTGTTTTCCTGACATATGACATGATTTATTGGAAGGAGAATCTCAGAAGTAACAGCACATTATTATCTTGGTTGTCTTTTTTATATTTCCTTTTGCCGGGTCTTTGAACATTTTTGTTATGCTGCCTTGTGTAATACAGTATCTCATCCTCCCTGTCCTAATTGAATTCACCTTTCCTAATTGAATTCACCTTTCCAAACTGGTGTTGTCATGTTTGGACAAGGTTGTAAAAACAATTCTTTGAAAATAGACAGGATAGGCTTTGGTAAAATGCTGAATTTAAGTACAATTACAGAGGAGCCCCCCCCCCCCGCCCTCCCCCAAGACCTCGCTTATACTGCTGGAGCACAACCAATTAACCAGTATATGGACATAGAGAAGTTCAACCTTATAACCTGACTGTTCATACAAATATACATGTATGTGCGATAACAATTTCATTTTTACTTTTTTACTTCAAGATACCGTATAAAAAGCTAAAGGAGGGAAATCTTCGAAATATTCAAACGTTTTGATATGTAAAAGCGGCTAGAATACATACTTTGGAGATGCCTAAAGCAAAGTGAGTGATTATTTCATTATGTCTTTAAGTTAAATGTAAGGATTTTTGGAATTCATTTGTTGCTTGATATATCTTTGTTACGATTTTGGGGGAATTAATTGTTAAGGTTTTCCTTAAGAGTCCCATATATCGACATTTGTGTACCGCACAAGCATGACAAGTCTGTATCCACTACGTCTACGTGGATTTCAGCAACTAAACGAGGATATTGTGGTGTGGTGTCTCTCATAGTGGTCATGATTGCACTGCTGTAGTGATATTTACCGGTAATGAAAAATGAGATGTAGCATGTAGATTGTAGAGCAGTTTTTTTAATGAATCGGGGCTGTCGAGTTTGGGGACCTGGTTCGATTGAGTAATCGGGTTTGAGGGAGATCGTAGTGCGTAGACTAGAAGTCTATGCATTTATTTTGTTTTGCTTGGGGGGGGGGGGGGTGTTGAGTAATTGCTCACTAGACCCTACAAGTTTTACACGTTTTGCGGGAGGTTTTTTCATAAACCGGGAGATTGCGGGAGGAAGGGCGTTGTGACGGGAGTCTCCCGCTACGAGCTGGTGGGCCGGCGGGAGAATGAGCGTGGTGGCGTAAGACTCCCTCCAAATGTATAAAATCACAAATTTTGACTTACAGTGTTTTCCACTCCTCTGGGCCTCCCGCCCCATACTTGAAATTATAATTTGAAGAAGTCTTCGATGGGGAAAAAGGGTGATTCCTCGTCCTAAACAGAGCCATCCATGTTGTATCGTCGATTCAACATGGCGAAGAGAAATGTACGCATGCGCGGTAGCGGCGCAACAAATATGAATATTGAAGTTAAATCGGGTGGTGAGTAGAAGATGCAATTTTACAACATTATTCATGCTATAGAGCACCGTTCGTTCGAAAATGCTGAATATGCACAACTCAAAACAACAGAGCGGCCCTACACAACCTCATGCATATTCAGCATTTACGGGTTGTCTGTCTTCCCGAGGATTTATCGCTTATAATGTGAAAGTCTCTGTTCAAAGTCAATGTGAAATGCATCAAGAAAATCATTGCGGAATCTGTTTTTAAGAAATAAGAAACGTCAGCAAAACTGCAGATGATCCTTATTTGGGCGATGCGTCTGTCCGCGTTCACAAAGACGTAATTAGAACAAAAATATGTCCATGTTTACGAAGACGATCCTCGTTAATGCGGACGATCCTTATTGTCGGACCAGCGCCCCTCCTGGGATTTTATTTCTTTCCCAGCCCTGCTTTCTTTGCTTTTTATGTTCCTCCTTTTTGGCTTGAACATGTTGAACATTATGAAGTCAATGAATCTTCATTTAAGAGTCTATTTACCCACATTACACAAATTCATATGAATGCAGTGATTGTGGCAAAAAGAGGAAATTGAGAAAGAAGGAGAAGATTAAGAAAGGATTAGATGAATAACAAGAACAATGTGAAAAACAAGAACAAAGAAAGAAGAATAGGACGTTAAACTGAGGTCCCGTGTACAGGTGAGTCACCACCCTTGCACGTTAACAACCCACTGCACTATTCATATACATGTAAGAGTAGGGGGAAACCCTGGTGTAGTGGTCCAACTGCACACCCCAATCAGGCCAAGTACATACACATTTGCAAGAATCTTCAGTATTGAAGGAGGCGATTGTCTTGAAGAAGAAGAAGAAGAAGAAGATGGGAGAAAGAGAGGAAGAAAAACAAGGAGAATGTGATCCACACTCCACAGTCCAATTATTACATATCCACTACAACATGATTCCTCTACTTAGTTTTTAAAGGGACGTAATGATCAGCGTCAGAGAGTAAGTTTAATCCAATTACTCCTTCTATTCTCATTCATCTTTTTCCAACAGAGCAAAGAAGAGTAAGACCAAACGTCGCCATGAAAGCAGTAGCAGTAGTAGCTATGACGACTCCAGTGACTCGTACTCCAGCTCAGCCAGTGATTCAGGTAATTCAGAGGCTTCTGGCATTGTCAATTTATGTTGTCGATGTAAACATTTGTTTTTCACCAATATGAATTTGTAAATCCTTGTGAAAGAGTTATATATAGGGGAAAACGATCACCTCATCACAATTGTGAAAAGAAGACAGCTTCTTAAAAAAATATCAGTGTGTACAATGATCATATACGTTGTGTATTACATTGCTTTGTGAAGTTTGTGTTGCCAGCATTGACCTCTTAATAGTGTTTACCACCTCTAATTAATTTTCTATAATAGTGTCTAATCAGAATTTTCTTGATTCTGATTTTTTGGGGTCATTTTATTTAATCTTATCTACTGATTGTTATCTTTTTCTAACCAACAGAGGATGATTACAAGGTAAGAAAGAAACAGAAGTCTGATGCTCCTTCCAAAAAGCAACAGAAGAAAAATAAGATAAAGGCAGAGAAAGAAAAGAAGAAAAAGACTAAAAGTAAGTACTGAAGGTCCATAATGAGGATTGGCTTGTAAAGTTAACATGTACATTATTGTCTTGTTTAAATCCCCACTGCACTACTTGTAGCTACGTGCTCCCTCTCTATAGAAAACAATGCCTAAGTGGTGCCTGTTGTCCCCCATGATCCTCTTTTTCTTATGTTATTTTAGAGCTGAGTTGATGAGATACCGGTAACCACCTGTCAGTGACCAGCATGGTGGTCTAATTCCTCCTGGCCAAACTAGTGCAGACAGGATTTATATGTTATCATGTTTATAAACTTTAATATTTTTAAACAGTTGATTTGACGTACAGAATCTTCATATCTTTTTCCTATTAAAGAGTGGAACACAATCATTCATTACTATTAGCCATACAGGCTGAAAGTGTTAGAAATTCAGAAGAATGTTAGCAAACCAATTTCAGATTCAAAATATGCAATATTCCCTGAATAATTCTGTTACCAGCATCCGTTTGATATTTGACCCTTACAAGTAATGGTACTTGACAGAATTTCATTCTGTAGCAAATGTATCACCTGACCCTAATCCTATGATACATCTCACTTTGTTTGGACGTAAAGAAACATATCAACAGTAACTTGTCTGAACTCATTGCTGTTGAACATACTGTATCATTAAGCAGAATGATTTATTTAAATTCCAATCAATCAATATAATGCTAATCCATAAATTACATGCAAAGTATTCTATTCTGTTATCACCTATCAGCAATGCAGAGTAGACTTGCCATTTGACCTTACTAATTTTCATTTTACTCTCTCTACACCTCCTCTCTCTCTCTCTCTCTCTCTCTCTCTCTCTCTCTCTCTCTCTCTCCCTCCCTCCCTCCCCCTCTCTCTCTCTCTCTCTCTCTCTCTCTCTCTCTCTCTCTCTCTCTCATGTTTAGATAAAATAACAAAGGATGATTACTACAGCAAGAGTAAAGAATTCAGAGTTTGGCTGATGGAAGAGGTAATTTGCATTTTTTGAAATTCCTTCTCACTTTGGGTTAGTACAGCCAACTGCGTGTACACATCTTGTTAAATCTTGTTAATTTGGGCCAGGCATGATTACTACATTGATATTAGTTTTCTTTAAGACAGGATGCACTTTAAATGATAGTACAATAATGGAATATGATGACTTTTGTATGTGTGAGAATTGTAACCTTTAAAGAGCTAGGTTGAGTTCTGGGAAGAGGTGAAAATAATTTGTGAGCGTTATTGTATTATGCAAGTGTGGAAGAACATCAGATTAAAAATGTTCCCTGAAAAGCATGGCTCTTCAAATGCCTTAATATTCTAACTATGGCATGTAGCAGCATACAAATCAGGACAGATTTTTATGCCACATGTTTGTGTAGTCCCATATCTTTCTGTGTACAGTGCTTGTAACTTTACCAAGACTTGACCAAATTTCTTATCATTTTGATGATTCCAGAACCTTGCAGTACACACCAAATATATCCTAGATGATCAACCTTTTTTGATAGATTTCCCAACATTTCTTTCACAATGGAATCGCATGACCAGAACTCAACTTTATTTTACTTAAGTAATGGACATTAACAGGTGTTCCATTTTGTATTGATTTTGCAAGTCATCTTGTAGTGTTGACATAAAAACATACCTTATCAATAGAGATAAAACATATACGGAGGTACATGTGGCACATTGAAATGATTATTCAATTTCATTCAATAATGATTCCTAGTTTCATATTTTTGTGTGTTTTTGTTCAACAGAAAAACAAACCACTGGATGAACTTACATCCAAGAAGGCAAAAGAGTATTTCAAGAAGTTTGTGAAAAAATGGAACTCTGGCAAACTACTGAAGGTGAGCTAAATTTTATTTTTAGACAACATTTCTGAAAGCATGTAAGATGATTTTCTTTTTATTTAGTAAAAAATCTCTTTCTTGAACAAGAAACTGTTGATTTTTTAAGTTTTCCAATTTACATGTATGAAGCACCGAGTGTTTTATGTGCCTATACAGAGATGCCAACTAGTACGGATTTCCCGTAATTGGTACGGAAATTAACGACCATTATGGCAGTACGGAATGTTGTCTAAAAATTACGTTTTTTTTTTTTTTTTTTTTTTTTTTCGCATAGGGATCTATCGTAGCAAGTGCTGTACAGTATGGTGGCCATCCAGCACTCGCTGCATGAGAAAGATGGAAAATTATCAAGTATTCTCTTAATAGAAGCCAATTTTTCATTGAAAACTTATGTTTTGTGAAGAAATATTTAGCAACTTTGTGGGAGTAAAATCACAACAAATTTCAGATAATCATGCGCGCATGCGTCCGCTTGCCATTCTTTTAAGATTCATGGCGCCGCATAGGAAATTACTGATTTATTCCCCAAATTACTGATTTTGAGCCTTATGGTTACTGATTTGTGCTCTGAAAGGTTGGCATCCCTGCCTATAGTGTGGATTGTTCATCAAAAGACAAACATAATCTCTTAAATATCTCTTTCTATCCTTTTCTTGCTTTCTCCCTCTCAATATTTCTCTTCCCTGTCCCTTTCCCCCTTTTTTCTTTCTTCATATGTATTTGTTAAAGTTGATACTCTAAGACAATCCCAAATACTGAGATAATTACATAAATAGAAAGCTTTTAACCCCCATAATAACACCAAATGGTGTCCACCCGACAAAACAAGTTTAGAATAATGAATTTATTCGAGTAAACTCTACCAAAATATCTAAGTCTGAAACCCGGAAGTGCACGTAGAGTCGGGCCTCTATCCGTGACGTCACGAACGGGAGTCATGGGCTCAGTGAGAGTGAATGGCAGTGATATCCCTACGTAAATGCTATCCTGTCAGAGCTTAGATTTGTTGTTGTTAAGGAGTATATTTGATGGATTTTCTGTTTTCATTTGAATGAAGAATAACGAAGCAACATTTTCCAGTCGCTGATTTCTTTTTATATCCTCATATTCACCTATTTGGTAGAGATTTAAGACGAGTTTACTGCTTAGGAATGAAAGTTAAATCGTGCACTTATGAATAGGCGGATGCATTATATTGTCATCAGATGTACATGAGCAGTTTTGTAAAACGAATAGGTCTAGAACTATGATAGTACTTATCATAGATGTGTGTGACTGCCTCAAAAAAGGATACAGTACCAGTTAAACATTTTATGTTGTAAAATATCAAACTTGAATGAGATCATGCAAGCGCGCTTCCTCTATAATATTTTGGCGAGTGATGCGGCTCTTGCATGAACGTTCGTGAAGCGAGCAGAATCGGGAGGTAAGACCAAGCCGCTGCTCTAGGCGCTGCTTGCTTGTGATGGAACGTACGTGCGCTAGTTATATGTTTATCGGCAATTGCAAGAGAATGAAAGCGACGTTGCCAGCTAAGAAAAACAACTAACAAAGACTTGCTCCTGACTACCGGTGTCAGAATTGGTAGATGAAGGATGTTCAGGGCCAAGGAAGGCGAAAGACATGGGAAAAAAGGAAGAAGAAACCATCGGGAGATCGCTGTAGTGTATGGTAATGAACTGTGCATGGGTAGACAGCTACTGTTCACTCCGTGCCTGGGCCGATTTCAACACCAAAACAAAAATTACATGGTGAAAATATCGACTAATAGCACATCGTTGGCATGTATATGTCATAATTTTTAAAAGGGGAATTGATATTAATACTATGAAGTACTAGGGGAAGGTAAAGAATTGTACATAGAATAATGATTTATTAGACTTTTCAGCCTTTGAAACAAAAATATGCAGAAAATCGTATCACTCTGCACATGTTTGCTATGGAACATCCGGGTACGTGAATATACTCTCTCCCGGACGTGAGGTCATAAATAGTAGACCAGCGTCGTGACTGATTTTCTATGCAAAGAGAGGCGGATATTTTAGACATTTCAATTGAGGATTTCGAGTAGACAGAATTTTTTGTGATATACTAAGTAATTGAAACACTTAAAAATAACATATACTTGCCGTAGGTAACAAATTAAGGGACATTTATTTGCTTAGAGTATCAACTTTAAACATTTATTTCATCTGCATTTTTTTACACAGAAATTTTACAAGGGCATTGATTTTGCTGATGAGAAATCTTCACTGACAAACTACAAATGGAAGGTAGGAACTTGCATTGAATATTTTTCAAAAGTTTCACTGTAACAAAATGTGTGCAAATTTAGATATGGGGCACTTGATAGGAGTAATGTAGCTGTTTTTAGCTGTCATTAACTCTTTAAATGCCAGGCAAATATTAAACCTCCCTGTACCACATTGTATTTATCATGGGATAGATGATAATAATAATAATAATAATAATAACAACAACAACAACAACAACAACAACAACAACAACAACAACATCAACAACAACAACAATAATGAAGCTTCAAGATTATTAAACTGTTCCCAGTGGAGAATTGATCTAAACCAATGTTATAAGGGTTGCCATTGAGCTAATCAGGTCATAACGTTGCACAAACAGTCCTTCTCGAGATATTTTCTCGACCAAATATCACGCTAATTGCAACTGCGGGCTAGTGAAGACGCAAATTAACTGGTAAATTTGCGATCTGGATAGTTGAAAGAGCGGGTTGTTTGGCAAACTCGAGCTGATGAAGACAGACCTTGTGTTACATCACCAATGGTGCCCAAGGAGGTCAGTTGAGGTGACCTACATTTAGGGGTCAAAGAATATGTCCAAGTAGATGGGGTATTGAGGCTTAAAGCCATCAGGGGGTGTTTCACTTACATGTAGATCCTAAGTCAAACTTAAATCTAAGTTGGACTTAAAAATTACAGAGAGCCGTTTGTAGACTTAGAATGAAAAGATTCAAGTATTTTAGACTTTTCATAAATTCCACATCCAGAACATGAAATATCCTTGAACATGTTCTGCCTTTTAATATAACTTTTTACCAATTTTTTTAAAGACGCTAACAGCTTTCCATAATTGATAACTCCAACTTAGAGATAAGTTTAACTTAGGATCTTTGTGAAACACCCCCAAGGACTTGTGATTCTTTAATTTACAATATTTGTTTTATCAGTTTTCAGGTACACGACACCAGTCCCTGTCACGTGACCTGGACGGTAGCATCAGCATGTCGCCCTTCAAGACTCCACAGCCGACAAAGTTCTCTACGTTTGGGAAGACCGCCCTCAAGGATGCTGCAGGCAGCAAGAGCGTTCCTCCCGACGCAAAGTTCATCGGCCCCAGTAGACCGGTAAGATTTATAGTCATCGGCCCCAGTAGACCGGTTGGATTTAGATTCATTTTCTTTTTTTTGTGATGATTATCTTTTGTGTTTCTATAAACTACATGTAGATGTATCCCTCTGTTCCTCCCTAAGTTCTCTCTCTCTCTCTCCATCCCCCTCTCTCTCTAAGTAAGATTTATATTCAGTTTCTTTTTTTGTGATGATTATCTTTTGTCTGTCTAACTACATGTAGATCTATCTGTTGGCTCTATCCCTCTGTTCCTCCCTTTCTATCTCTCTCTCTCTCTATGCCTCTATAGATTAGCCCTTCGTTGTCTTTCAAGTCATTGCTCTCTCTTTTCTCTAACTATATGTAAGCTATCTCTTACTCCTTGTCTCCAATTTTATCTCATTCTCTTGTTCTGACCATCTTTCTCTTCCCTTTCTCTCTCTTCTTCTATCTCTTCGTCTCTCTCTTTTTCTGACCATCTTTCTCTTCCACTTCTCTCTCTTCTTCTTTCTCTTTGTCTCTCTCTTTTTTGTTGGATAAATTGCTTTGTATTTCATTAGGTTGTGGGTTTATTTATTTCTATCCATTTCTCCTGTATATCTCATTCTCTCTCTAGCACTTGCTGCTCAGTTTTTCTAATGCATGCCAAATATTTGTGTTTTTCAATTTAATAATAATGATGATAACAATTGTATTTATTAAGTGCTCTTTACAAATACAATCACATTCTGTCCTTTATGGATAATGTTCTATTTGTTTCTTGACTAAAGATACTGCACCATCTTTAATTTTGATATTCTGTAGATCAAAGAGAACTTGATTTTCTCCTGTGGAAGTTTGATTACTTTTTAACAATTTAGTTTTAAACAATGCTTTTAATGAATTTATTTTGTTGAAGGTAAAGGGATCTTGCATGTAGAATGATTAAAAAAAGTAATACAATTTATGATTTTTTTTTCTTCTTCTGTCAGCCACCAATGTCTCAAGTTGAGATGGAAAACAACAGAGAAGCAGAAAGGAAAAGAGTGCAGAAAGAGAGGAAAGAGTTTAACAGCCACAATAAAATGGTATGCAATGACAATTAAAAAAAATCATAGACTGTTTAATAATAATAATAGCTCACATTTATAATGCGCCTAATACTTTGTTTCTAGACGCAGCACATATTATTACCCCGGTCACACAATGAATGCACATTTCCACTCCCTGGGGAGCATTCCAGCCAGTCGCCATTTTACAAGCGCCACTTGCTAATCCAACCACATTAACTTTCGCATCCTACCAGGTACCCATTTAACACCTGGGTGGAGAGTGGCAAATGTAGATTAACGTCTTGCCAAAGGACATTAGTGCGACGATGGGACTCGAACCCTGTACCTTGTGATCTGCAGTCGGGTGTCTTATCCACTAGACCACAACACCTCTACATAAAGCAAACAAACCACATAATTCATTTCAATTCAATTCAAAGTTCAATTCAAATGTTATTCAACACTCTCCATGAAAACAACATTTAAAACATACAAATACAGAATGGAATGATACAAAAACAAGATAGTGATAACAAATAACAATGGCAATTTATGAGAGCATTTGGGATAGGCAGAAAGGAGAGATTCCTTATATGAAAGCATACCCATAAAACACACACAAACAGGAAAAAAAGAAACAAGAACAAAAGAACAGAACGAAAACAAAATACTAAAACATACTGTCATGTACAATAAGAGTAAGAATAACACTAGCAAGAGAGTGTTACAAATTTACTCTACAAAAGTGTCAAAGTTGCCCATGTTATTAATACTGATTATTATACTTATTTAACAGAAATTGTTTATATCTAATTATTAAAATGAATTGATTTGTGTTTGACCTCAGGTGATGGATGAATTGGCCCCCAAGGCTACCGGGCGTGAGGCTAAGATACAGAAGAAACAGATCCGAGCTAAAGAGAGGAGAGAGAGGGAAGCTAGTCCTGGACTAGGGGTAGAGACCAAGTCTATAATGGGTGGACCGTAAGTGTATTTACCTTAGGGGATTAATCTGTATCATATTTCAGAACAGATCTTGAGTGGTTTAAAGGAACTATCGCTTGATGTGGAAGGAATTCCATCATGGATACACAATTACTGCCATAAACCTGTAAACTCTTCTTCTTTAATTACTTTTTTTGTGTGTCAAGTTTGGGATATATGATATTGATTATGAATATACAGTAGATTTGCGGGTGCACCATGTGAGAGAGAGAGAGAGAGGGTTGAGGAGTCCTGAAAAGGACTCTGACTCAGGAATCTTTCTTGGGGGTGTGGTAGTCCTGAAAAGGACTGTTTGTTATCTTTCTTAGCATATAGAATATGAATAGTTTTGAATATTTGTCTTTTCTTCTAGTACTACTCTTAGACTGTGTAAGAGATCAGTCTGGCTCTCGTCTATTCTTCAGGGAATTATGAGAATCATGAGAATACTATGTATGTAGGTCCAACACTATCCAATTCATATCAGCCTTTTAATCTGGAATGCTGGAAAACATAGTCTGTACGTCCCACCCCCCCCCCCCAAAAAAAATAAATCCAAAAGCAATTTGCTGCAATATTTTGCCATTTCATTCGCATTATTACTATCATCCCTGTTTTGTCATCTCACTTCATTTTACTCTCTTTTATTTCTTTAATACTTTGGATAACCGATTTTCTTAAAGGTAATACAAAGTTTTGGTATTGGGTCATGAATTTGGTTCAAATGAACATATTGGAAGCATATACGATCCTACAATATTCAGTGATCGTTGTCGCGGTCAAAATCGACTCTTAAGTTATGAAATTTTAAATAATAAGCACTTTATGTTGAATAGCTCCCTCTCAAGGTCAAGATATTAATTAAGTTATAAAACAATGTTTATTGACTAAAATCGACCGATAAGCTATTCTCGTTTGGAAATTATATACCACAACTACATACTCTGAGATTTTCATGGTCGCAGCTACCATTGTACGGCCGTAGGAGCTATTTGAAATTTATCAAAATTTACCGGGAGCACCGGTAAATCTTTATATTCGATTTTTCTCGAAAGCAGAAATGTTTTAGGGGCTAAAATTTCTGGTGTTTTTAATTCATCCACAGGGACATCTAAATATATCAAAATTGTGAAGAATCACTATTCACCCATTTTTCAAAATTTCCCAAAACTTTGTAATACCTTTAAGAATCAAATCCAGCGCGTCCGTGTGTCGTAAGTGAGCCAATATTAACCAATACAGGCTCACCTCAAGGTTGTGTGCTCTCTGCCATCCTCTTTGTCCTCTTTACTAATGACTGCCTTTACCTTTCAAAAAATGTTTCTATTCTTAAATATGTCGATGACACTGTGTATCGTAATACCATGTAACACAACAAATTTTCATTGTAAAATGGACAATAATATGAACCTTATGAATCTTATGATTTGATTCTGTCTCCTCTCCCACAGGAGCTATAATGATGTGATGGAGAGAAGGCGGAGGAAGAAGGAGGATAAGAAGGATAACATGGTGCATAAAGCCAACATGAAGCTGACGGAATACCAGCTCAAGGAACAAGCCAAGATGAAGGCTCTCTTTGAAATGGCTAAGGCTAATAAGAACGAGAACTCACTCTGGAAATGAAGTGCTAGGAGCAAAGACTCATTACCAATGGTAGAAATCTACTTGCCCCTTTCCTGGGGCAACCAAATGAGAATGCTCTAACGATTCTGGAAAATGATAGAAGAGGAGCAATGACTCACTGCATCTCATTGGTCAGGCACTTGTGCTTGCCCTTCTACTCCGGCAAGTAAAAATTTGAACTGATTGAAAGTCCATTAGCCCCATTGTTGCCGGGGCAACCACAAATGAGAGACTTGATAGAAATTATTCATGTTGCTCTGTATCTATTTGCCCATTTCCTGGGGCAACTGAAATGAGAATTCTCTATGAAATGATGCTGAAAGTGAAGCGTAGGAGCAAAGACTTATTAAAAATCATCCTGCTCCTACAAATCAACCTGCCATCATTCTGAGGGCAACCAAAATGGCAACAAAGACGCATCAATATTTAATCTTGCTACTAATGCTGCTGCTAGATCGGGGCAACCAAAAATTGATTGATGGCCAAGCATGAGATTATTACTTGCCTAGTTGGCCGGTGAAGCATTTCATGTATGCGTTACCAAGAATAATAATTTAGTTTAAAAGCCATTTGAAGAAGTTTTTTCACCAGAATCCTGCTTCTTCATCCACTGATAGCAACCCTTTAAAGGGAGATGGTTGTCTTTTTCCAAGTGCAGGTTGCCAGAATTCGCTGACACCAAACTGGGTGGGAATACCATGAATGGGTGTACAAGTCTTTCACACAGCAAACCCGTAGCCCCATCAAGAAATACCCCCAGTCTCTCGGAGAGTCTTCGGGTGAGGGAAATGAAAGATACATGTAATGACTTTTCCAAATGGGGGGATGGGTGGAAAATGCAGAGCATTACATAAGGCCTGTTGGTCATAAAACTGAAGGCCAATCATGGTGGTTGACAACACCTGTAATTGGGTAAACACCCAAATGGTGTTGAATTCTCCATTAGAGCCCACTTTCATGTGTCTGTAACTGCTTGAGCATTGGCAGACGAGCAGTAGACACTGGTGTGTTCCTACCAGTCCAGTTTTTAAGTTTCTTGATTTCCCTAGCTGTTACAAATATCATTTTCGACTTTATTGTAGCACATATTCCTCAATGAAAATCAACAACAATTCGTATCTACAGTCAAATCTGCTTTAGCGACCACCTGTATAGAAAGACCACCTGTCTATAAAGACCACATTTTGGGTTTCCCTTAAAAATGGTTCCCATTGAAACATGTACTAAAGGAACCTGTACATAAAGACAACCTGCCAATAAAGACCACTTTTCTTGTCTCCCTTGAGTGGTCTTTATAGACAGGTTTTACTGTTCTATGATTCATATATTCAAGGAAGAGAATACATTATTTGATAAGCTTCCATTTCATCTCATCTTCTAAACTTTATTCATTTCCATAACATGTTCTTACTATCATTTTGAGTGTTGGTCATCCATGTTCACAGACATCTGTGAATGTAATGTTAAGATGTATGCAATGTATTTCTTTGATTTGTATGCTGCACTTAAGTACCTTGCTATATATTGTTTTCATTTTCATTTAGCAGACAAAAAGTATTTTCTAAAAATTAATTAAAATCCAATTTCAATATTTTCAAACTTTGGAGTGCATGTGTTGAAGCATTATTAATGCAGCAAATCAAACATAGTACATGGTGTGCTGTATAACACATATACATGTATATCATCTGTTTGGAGCCAGAAGGGCATTGACCCCTATCCTTTAAAGATAAAGTTAAGTTCTGGTAATGCGATTGCATTGCGAAAGAAATGATGTGGAATCGATCAGAAAAGGTTGATCATCTAGCATATAAGTATTGGTGTGTACTGCAAGGTTCTGGAATCATCAAAAAGATAAGAAATTTGGCCCAGTCTTGGTAAGGTTACAAGCACTGTACACAGAAAGATGTATATGGGACTACGCGACACATGCATGATATCTATCAGGTCCAAATAGATATAATAATTTACCAAATATACCAATAGTATACGGTTTCCCGGCAAAATTTGATTCATCACGTATTAGTCCAAACATATTCATTCACATGATTGGTAATAAGAGCTTCCATTTCATTTGTTGAGAGGGGCGTTTCCAAAACTGGTCTTTACCTTTAAAACAGAGTCAATGTCCTTCTGGCTCTGTAGGGGCAATACACCTGCTCTAAAACATCACAGACATTGCAATTGAGACACACAGAAGAGGGATGTTTGAATCATCAGTCAGGCGCACCTGAACAAACTAGGTTGTGCAAGACAAGCAGTTATTCCCACTCCTCTCCAAATTGTCATTCTTTTTGTGAGAAATGTTTGGATCGTTTTGCTGCCATAATGTTCTAGCTTCCATTTATATTTTGGACTGTTAAAAATAGAACACAAGTTACTGTTTCTTTTAGTGCATATGATATGTAGGTCCTAATCTGCTCGGTGTTAAACATGGTCTTTGAAGTCGGCTTGTAATATGACTTTTCTGAAATCTTGGTTTTGATGTCTTTGAAAAGAACTAATGTCATTGATATATTTCTTTGTTTTATACATTATAATCTACTTGGTGTTTTTATACCCTAAGAGAGATTCACTTGAGGGAGAGGATATCCTCTGGTTTGGGCAAGAAAGACGTTAACTCGTATACTTCTAACACTGAGTTAACGCCATTCTGGTTATGTTTTCAAAGAAAGAATATGAGATGGAAACTTCAGTCTTGTTTTATTGAAATTTTCTTTGAAATATTTTTGTTGGTTTTTGGAGAATTCTCCTCAGTAGGAGTGCGACTTTATTTAGAAATTCAAGACATAAACTATTAGATTTAGATATTCAGATGGAGGGATTTTTGACATAGACAGCCATGCTGGGCATGTGCTTTTTATATTCTATTGAAAGAAAGATTTGAGATGAAATATATTGCAGTGTTTATTGATTTGTGGATATGTTTTTCAGTCATTAGCATTTATCATTTTATGTATCATAGTAGTGATTCAACTGCATTCATTAGGTTTTGTTAAATTTTCCTTTGTGTTCTGTATCTATTTTGAAATATATCAAAACAGTAAATATGCATCAGTTCTTTCTACTTCTTTGTATGTTTGTATACTCCAAGGAGAAGGGAAAAAAAGAAGACATTTTCGATTTTGAAATTGATAATTGTGCTCCTCAACCTACTTCATGCAGTGGTCATAGAATCAAAATAATTAAATGAATGTCTTTTCAGTTGTCAGGCATCTAGGCAGCCCCCCAAATTTAGTCTCATGGTTTTATTGAAATTTTTCCTCCTGGCTGGGTCTTGAAGGGGAGGGGGGTACGCTGGTTTCACCCCATGCCTCTGTGAGAAAATCTTACCCAGGGAATGGAACCATCTAAACCTTCTCCTTTTCAGCAAACATTTTAATTTGATTAAAGATCCAAATAAGTGCAAAAAGTAGACAGTTGATGATGATCGCATTGTTTGTTGTTTATAAAATATCTGCATCAAATTGATGTGAGAATATTTTTGGTGTGCCATTTTAGCAATATGTTGAAATTCTTATTTTTGTACATGAACATTATTATGGCATATAGAATGTGGTGTATATAGTTATTCTTTGTTGAACTATTGAAAATGATGTTTATATGAAAATGAAATTTGTGTGATAATGTATATAACCTCATATATGGTATATGATAAACGTATCCCGTTTTCTTATTTGTCTAAAACATTTTGAAACAGTTGTCTGTATGCTTCATGTTTGATCAAGGATTTTAGTGCATGGATCTGAATGGTACGTCTGATGTATGTTTGTATGTTTGTATGTTTGTTTGTTTGTTTATTTTATTTTAGCACGGTGGTATAAATTTAGCCAATGGCTGTTCTTCAGCATGGCCGTGCATATAAAAAGCAATCACAATTTTACAAAGAAACATACATTATAGATTAACATGGTTTACATACAAAGTTAACTAAAACATACACAATATATATTTATATATACAAATAGGTTCGAAGGCGAGAAATCCGAACAAGCCCAAATTTAGAAGAAAAAAAACGGACGGAGAAAAAAAAATAGAAGAAAAACAAATCAGTTGTTTTTGTTTGCTATAAAAAGTCAAACATGATATTACAAATATTATAAAATCCTTTTGAAAGCATAGTAAGTTGGTTTATATTTAGTTTCTACCTGCAATTCATTCCATAATTTTCCATGTGTGTATGTATGTATAAGAAACTTTTGAAGAGACAACAGTTATAATGTATTGTTTGTCGAGAGACAGAAAGTCGTTTAAAACCAGTTTGATGCACGGGGATTTATACAGTGCGTCATGTGCCATAGTCATTTATTAATTATAATTGTGATTAAGTTATGATAAAACATCGAGAATTCTTGGTTTCGTTTTTTCTGGGACGCACTGTATATCGCTTTCGTAGATTTTTTTTTATAGCTCTCTTATTTAAATAATAACTATTTGACTGTTTTATCTGAAACAAGGTTGCATATATAAAAAGTGGGCTTACAGTTTTGGTCTTATTTAATTTTGGGCAAAAAGGCGAAATTGGTAAATTTAATCCATAGGGCGTTTATACTTGAAAATGTTTTCAGACCCTATCGTTGTGTTTGCTGATTCTGTCACTGCTGTTGTTGTTGGGTTTCCCCCTTGATTTTTGTTTTCTTCTAGTTTCTTCTAATTTCTTTTCTTTCTTTTTTGTTGAGTCACCAAAATGACATACGTATATTACAGCTCAGAACTACAACTGCAAAATAATTGAACTGGTCCTTTCATTCGTCCGTTTTGCCAATTTCCTTTTTTTTTTGTTTATTAAAGGAGCACAAGAAAATACACATGATAATATCAAATTGATATTGATATCTCAACAAACACACCATTAGTGCACCCACAAATTGAAGCAACATATTTGTACATCGTGTTCGTTTGGCTAAGTAGGGTCTTTGTCAGCTCAAATGGTCTAATTCATCTATTTTTTCTCACTCCAACTGATCTTTGGACTCGCGTTTACCTACACTATTGCGTCAATTGTTAATGAGTGTGAAATGCGGTTTTTAACTAGACGAATTTCCATACCTCGCTAGTTAATCATTAAACTCGCCTGTTTACTCAAAACATTATTAATCATCACCCATGCAGTTATGTAATGCCGAGCGATCCTAACGATTAAAGGGTTTTTATATCTGTTTCCCCAAGTTCAGTTTGGCTAAATAAATTAGGGTTTAGGCCCACAAATACAACCACAATTGAATAGAGGTTAGTAAATACATGTACTACTCTTACTGTGGCGGGCTTCAGAGTTGTAACATTCTCTCTCAATTTCAATATGACTTTATTTGAAAGATTCAATTTAAGATTTATATGAATACGCAAAATTAGATGCACGTTTGCTTTTATCCACAGCTAGTTTTCCGTCATTTTCCTTGTTTGTTGTTGTTTGTGTGTGTGTGTGTGTTCCTTTCTTTCCTTTATATTATTTTATGTACATATAATGTTTGATACTTTTTAGCTTTGATTTCTACATCTGTAACGGGGTCATTTCTAATAAGCTTTTTTGTGCTTTTTATGATCCGACATTTTTATTTACACAAATAATTTGTCATTAATTTTTTTTCTTTCTTTCTCTTATCCTCAAGCGAGGTTTTTATTTCCATAATAGTAATACATATTTACATTAATAACTCAATGATTGAGTAAAACATAACATAATTTATATATCTTTTGTTTTTACAGTTGAAACAAAATATGATTTGATTTGACTTGAAGATACGCACACATTATGCATCATAAGTTGAACCTTTGTCCATGACGCTTGCAAAGGCGGAAATAAAATAAAAAATAAATAAATAAATAAAAAAAAAGGGGGGGGGGGTTAATGTCTAAAACGGCGTGGATGACGTATTGCACTTAAATATACGACCTCCATTTAATCGACTTGAGTAAATTGGTCATCGTATTATTAGTTAATGATTATCCCTGAACTTTACGTCAATACGTACGGCAAGCAAACTGATGATATCTTTTTTACAACCAGCATTATCCCCAAAACTAACGCATCCGCATTTGTATACATTCCGGGTGTTATTACTGTTGGACTGCTGAGGAATTACGGATTTTTAAAATCCTAAACGCGAAGCAAATTCTTGATTTTTTTACAACATTCTGTTCGGGGCTTTTATTTCTACCAGATCTTTGTAAAAGCATCCTAAAAAGGTAAGTCGTTATCAGATTATCTTCACTTTTGTAAAATAACTAGTGTTGCTACGGAAACAAGGAAGATGTGGTAGGTTCAGAAAGATTCACAATATACTCACTCTATATCATTGCTTCTTTTTCTGTTTTTTGTTGGTTTTTCTTCTTTGTGCTTATTTCTATTAAATCGTCATCAAAATGGAAAGGGTAATTTATACACAACATTATATTGTTGATGTGTTATATAAAGTTATAATATATTGACTACAATCAATGGCCAGGCACTTCCGCTCTTTTTTGGAGTTCTTTTCAAGATCGAAGAATCCAAAGTGAAGATAATTATGCAAACGAAAGAAAGAAATGGTATTTGGTATGGAATCTACATTATTCAGTCGAAGATTATCAACAATTTAAATAGACCTATACTCAAATATTTGTCCTTACACTTATAAATATGTATAGTGATCTCGCATTTCAAACACTTATAACTTTCTTATTATTGGTCGGATTTATTTCAAACTTTCGCCATTCTCTGTCCTTTTTTTACCTGATGTGAATCAATTGAACCTATTAAAAGAGTTGAATTGCCCTTAATCAAGTATCTGCTCATGCAAAAAAGGAAAGAACTGACTGCTTAATCCTTAATCAAACACGGTTACGAACTTAAAACCAATGCTATTATAGGCGGAAAGATGATAGATGATGAATTTTAATTGTGTGGAAAGCATCATGATCATCAGCATGAAATGCTGTTCTACATGAGGGCCCTGCAATCATTATTCACCCCAAAATTGCCAGATACCCATTAGCACCTATATGGAGGGTTTGCCAATGTGCCTTGCTAATGGACACCATGCAGTGCCAGGCTTGGATTCGAACCTCATCCCTTGGATTGAGAGTCAATTGAATGAACCACTATACCACGACACCTCGTTGAAAAGAGAGTACATAAAGTTTCGTACTGTTTCAATTACTGTTTCAATACTAATAAGGAAAACTATAATGGACTAATGGAATTTAGATGATTAAACGATTATGTTTGTTTGTAGCCGGCTTCCAAAGTACATTTTAACGCAAACGTATCATATAGTTTTCTTGATCTCAGAACAATACAATCAAACGGGGTATCATAATATTACGTAACACTGGATAAATATCGCTTAGTTAAAGTATACCTTTTGACATGTTTGAAGCTCCATCTTATTCATTTCGTAATTTGTTTATTTATCCAGTCTATATAGCTCGCTCTTCATTGCTTGCCCGTATACGGGGGTACGGGTGGGGGGGGGGGGGGGGGTATGTTGGCTGCTTCCTATGCACGGGGATCGGTGGTAATTCATTTCCAGGTCATTGCTGGCATTATTTTGATAGGACAAGATAGGCCTCTTGCCCACTTTCATGGAAAATAGTAATTCTGTTACTTTTAAGCCATAACATAATGTAGTTATGAGCACAAACTAAATGAAAATCATGAGGTTGCAATCATATCTCTCTAAGAAGTGAAGGAAATACTCAAGCGGCATAGGGATCAGCATCTTTATAGAAATGGACTCCCAATGTCGAATGCGGCTTAGAGTATGGGGCCATTCTTTGCAAATTTAATTATCAGCTGAAGCTTATGTAAAACAGAAATCGTCAAATATTATTGATTAATCACTTCAGAATTTGAGTGTATTTTTGAACACCCCTGATCTGATAAACAGAGTGAGGTTCCAAAATTTCAGACACAAATAACCTTATTAATTCCCATAACTCTCATGCCTAGATGCCCCCGCAGTTTCACCATAGTAATCATTTGATTTATCACAATGTTCCCTAAAATCTTATGCGTAGTTTGCTGAATAATTCATAATATAATAAGTTTATTCCTCTTTCTCCATTCCCCTCTCTCTCTCTTTCTCCCCTTCTCTCTCTCTCTCTCTCTCTCTCTCTCACCCCCTCTCTCTCTCTTTCTCTCCCTCTCCCCCTCTCTCTCTCGCTCTCTCTCTCTACATATATATATCTTCCTACCTCTCCCGTCTCACACCCCTCCCCTCGATCTCACCTCTAACTTTCTTGAATCCGTAGACGATGTCGAACGCAACATACCCTGCCGACCCCGTTCTCACAACCACTGTGGAACACGTCAACACTCAGGAGAACCGTTCCAGAAATAACAAGATCAAAGTGTTACAGAGTATGGCGGGAATTCAAATAGTTACGGGAATCATATGTAGTGCCATGGGCGGGACAGCTATGGTCCTGGAGTGCTATTTGTCCCGGATCGGTGATCCTATATGGAGCGGTTTACTGGTAACGCCATTTTTTAATTTTTTTTTATAGAAACAATCGAATTTTCATTTTATGTTAAAAGTCTGTACATGTGATTTGATTGGTTGATTGGTAGGAGCAGTAGTATTTTCTAGAAATGTCCTGTTACCAAATAATTGTATTTTCAATATGTAATGTCTAATGGTGAAGTTTGGTAATAACTACCTTCCTTCATTCATGTAAATGGTATACAAGCATGACACTTAATCATCTTTTGATTATATATCTTCTTAGGTCGGCCACTTATAAGAATCACTTCCTTCTGGCTGCTACCTATACCAAGCTACTTTTATATTGCTGTACCAATATATATACATGCATTCTATTCCATTTATGTATTACACAATACATAATTCTATGTATGTATGTATATCATTTGTTTAAATTGTTTTGGTTACATCAAATTGAATTGAATTTAAAAAAAAAACTAAATCATTTCATTTTTTGATTCCTTCTGTATAGTTTTTCATGGTGGCTGGTATAGCTGGATCAGCTGGAACGGCTACGGGAAAACAGTGTGGGGTAAGTTGAAATCGGAGTTTGATTTCACTGAAGGCAGATTTTGACTCTCTTTATCGAGTGGTTTGTTTCAATAATATTGCGGTAAAGTATGATATTAAGTAAGTCAATCCATCGATAATGTTCTCTAATGATGTTAATGCCCCAGGTCATTTTGCATAAGTTAAGAAAAAAGAATATTAACTTCACAACTCAAGTGTCGGGTGCTATTAAACACGATTCACTTTTGCACTCTTAAGGCTTCTTATTAATTCTTTGAACACGCGGATACAGGAGTGGAGTATGAAATATCTCAGGGGTTTATGGTTTAAATTTGAAAAGATGGAGAGGTAACAAAAAAAAAAATATTTTAATTCTTCTCCCTTTTCTTCTTCTTCTTCTTCTTCTTCTTCTTCTTCTTCTTCTTCTTCTTCTTCTTCTTCTTCTTCTTCTCCTTCTTCTACTCCTCCTTAATATTCCCCCATTCTTCTCACCTTCTTCTTCTCCTCCTCCTCCTCCTTCTTCTTCTTCTTTTCTTCTACTCCTCCTTAATCTTTCCCCCCATTCTCCTCCTCCTCCTCTTTATTGTTCATGTCTTCCCCTCTCTCTCTCTCTCTCTCTCTCTCTCTCTCTCTCTCTCTCTCTCTCTTCGTTTGACTTTCCTTACCCTTCTCATTTTTCTCTCCTCCCGTAGATCACGTTCTATGCTGTTTGGTCTTCGCTCTCTGCTGCATGTGCGGCTCAACTCTTTGGTATATCTGTTTATGCTGCTTCCCAAGAACTTGAGTTGCTTTGCTATCCAGGAATCGATACTTACAAATTATGCACCTACGTGATCGTAAGTATACTGTAATATGTTTTTCTTGGTGCATTTAGTTGGACTCGTATTGGGATAATCACTCCCCAAGGACAATAACACTCCGGAAATTTACCCCCTAGAACAATTACCCCCACCTCTGAAAATGAGCCCCTTGGACAATTAGCCCCCACCCCCCTGACATCAAAGGATAATCTCCCCCCCGAAAAAAAATACCCCCTGCTCATTAAAGGGGAAGTCCACCCCGATAATAAGTCTGTTTTAATTTTTTCGGGGGGTAATTTTCCTCGGGGGTGGTTGTCCTTTGGGGTAACTTTCCGGGGGGTAATTTTCTGGAGGTAATTGTCCTTGGGTGTAATTGTCCCGTTGGTAATATGTAAAAAAACACAAAAAAACAGTGGCGTAGTTACGGGAAGACATAGGGGATTTTGTCCTCCCCACCTTCCAAAGCCCCCCCCCGAAAGATGGTGAGAGAAAAAGGGAGAGGGGAACGTGGGGCGAGAGACGCTTTGAACCCATCCTTAACCTTCGCTTCATTAAATCATTTATTTATTTCTTGTTATTCATCCCGCGACATACATGAATATATTACCTTATATTCATTTACAAAAGAGAAGGAAAATGTAGGGCTGGTTGTGCTAGCTGGCCTGGGAATGGAAACAGCAGGCCTTTCTTCCCGTGTATGGCCTTGTACATGAGCAATTTATCCATTCAAACTGGGTCTCCCCCCCCCCCCCATGAGGGCAACGCCCCTCAATGTCAGCACCCACGCTGCGCCACTTTCAAGAAAGAAAAAAACGTCTGTTTTCTTTACTTTCAATTTTAGAAATGTAACCTAGAATGGATTTTGATTGATGATTGTTTAACATGGCTGCTAAAAAATCATGCATGCATATAATTATGCTTGTTCAATTATGTAAACAACAACCAGGAGACCGACGGCTTTTAAGTCCTCCCATTGTTATGAGGAAAAATGCCTGAACATAAGGCTCTTGCGCTTTGACTCTGTTTCGAACCCAGGACCTCTCGGTTAGGAGACCATTGCTCTACCACTGAGCCATCACGCTTACTTTGACAATGTCCAAGCTTCGTAGGGTTAAAGTTTTTCAATACAAATAGAACCTCATGGGTTATTTTGATTTTCGCTAACAAAACTTCATAGGTTTCCCTTTTCTAAAGAAACTATTTTGATTTTCAACACCAAAGGGATTATTTTATAATCCATTGAAAGGCCTCTTTCTAATCATGCTTCCATGATATTGTGCTACCAATACATTGTATATGTTTGACTATCCATACGTTGTATATGTTTGACTATCCATACGTTGTATATATTTGCCTATCCATCCGTTGTATATATTTGGATTGAAATGTATGGGCAACCATTATTCTACTTACTAAATTAGACTTTTTAGAACGCCAAAAGTTTTTTTAAAGCGTAACGATGGGTATTGATACATTGATACAGTTAAAATCTGTGGAAAGCATGTTTGAAAGTTTGAAACAATGACAAAGAATATTCATGTGAAACAACAGAAGTAGCAAGAACGAAAAAGTCTTTATAAAATCGTTATTCTATTATTTACACATTAAGCATCTTGATTTGATTTGATTGATTTCCTAATCCTTTTAAGCATAATATAGTTTTATCAGCAAATAATTAAAGATCTGATACAATTTAAATATTTGTCTACATACAGAAAACGAATGAAATAATGAACGTTTATTAGATATCGGGCTACAGAATATAGGAGTCACAGTTTCCATTACGAAATATAATTTGTTTAATGTCTATTAATGTATTTTTGTATTCGATCATAAATATAATGTTGTTTTATTTCCATACCGTTGTTATCCCCACAGGAAGCACGTATTGGTATTAACGTGTGTATAGCCATTGTCAGTTTTATCGCTCTTATTTCCTGCCTTGTTGCATCGTGTATCAGTTGCGCTCTACCGTCACCCCAAACAGTAAGTTTATTTCATAATCCCGATTCGTAATAATAATAATAATAATAATAATAATATTAACAATAATGATAATGTTAACAATAATAATAATAATAATGATAATATTGACAATAATAATAATAATGATAATATAAATAATAATTATAATAAAAATGGTAATGATAATAATAATATTATTAATAATGATGATAATAATGATAATGATAATGATGACACTACTACTACTACTACTACTACTACTACTACTACTACTTCTACTACTACTACTACTACTACTACTACTACTACTACTACTACTGCTACTACTACTACTACTACTAATACTACTACTACTTCTACTACCACTATTAATACTACTAATTATAATAATAACAACAACATTAACATTTATATTGCTCGCTTTTTCATCACAGGGGGTGCTCAAGGTGCTTACAAAATACTAGTATTACCCTGACTATAGCCCAGATGCCCTAAAGGCGCTAAAACCTTTAAGGAACAAATTCCTAACAGGTTATCATTTACTACACCTGGGTGGAGAGTTGCAAATGTAGATCAATGTCTTGCCAAAGGACATTAGTGCCGTGGCGGGACTCGAACCGCGAACCACGTTATCCACAGTCCTGTTACGTATTCACTAGAATACGACACATCTTATTTGTTTTCATTAGTGCACTTTCTTTTCTCATTTTTTCACACTTTTCTGTCCTTAACATCCACGATGTAATTTGAATCCAGGACCTTCCAGTTCAAAGGCTATCGTCCACTGAGCCGGCTTTAAATTTATTAGTTCATAGGCGGTTTGATTTCATAATAGTTGCTTCCCTTTGCTTTTTTGTTACATTATGAAAATTCGTAGGACACTATTTATCAATAGTTAGATGTACATCTACAATGTATATCAAGCCTGTCTGCACTAGTTTGGCCGGGAGGGATTAGACCTCCCTACATGGTCACTGACAGGTGGTTATCTCGTTAAATCAGCTCTCACTTAACATAAGAAAAAGGGGACCATGGGGGGGTACCAACGGGTACCGCTTAGGCATTGTTTGCTATATAGAGGGCGCAAGTAGCTACAAGTAGTGCACAGTCCCGCTTTAAGATGGTAAATAACTTGTGTCTTTGGTATCCCCCATTGCCCCTTCCAGACAAGAATCATCGTACAGGCAACTCCTGCAACAATGGAAAGCGGACCCACATCGTACCCTAATCCTAATGCTTCTTTCGTCACCATGGGTAAGTTATCTCTCTCTCTCTCTTTCTCTCTCTCTCCCTCTTACCCCCTCTCTCTCTCTCTCTTTCTCTCTCTCTCTCTCTCTCTCTCTGTCCCCATTCTCTCTCTCTTTCTCTCTCCCCCTCTTTCTCTCTCTCCCTCTCTCTCCCCCTCTCTCTCTCTCTCTCATCTCTCATCTTCATCATCACCACCATCATCATCATCATCTCCACCACCACTACCACCACCACCACCACCACCACCACCACCATCCTCACCACCACCACCACCACCACCACCACCACCACCACCACCACCATCCTCATCATCATCACCATCTTCATCATCACTACCACCATCATCCTCACCATCATCTTCATCATCACCACCATCACCACCATCATCACCATCACCATCATCATCATCATCACCATCTTCATCATCACCACCATCATCATCATCACCATCTTCATCATCACTATCTTCATCATCACCACCATCACCATCACCACCACCACCACCACCACCATCATCACCACCATCTCCATCATCACCACCATTATCATCATCATCACCATCTTCATTATCACCACCATCATCATCATCACCATCATCATCATCACCACCACCACCATCATCACCACCATCTCCATCATTACCACCATCATCATCATCATCACCATTTCCATCATAACCACCATCTTCATCATCACCACCATCTTCATCATCACCACCATCTTCATCATCACCACCATTTTCATTATCACCACCATCATCATCATCACCACCATCATCATCATCATCATCACCATCTTCATCACCATCACCACCACCACCACCTTCCTTATCAACATCAACATAAACAAAACCCTTATCGCCATCAACGTCATGCCATGAATGTCTTGTGTATCGTGATCAACGTCGAATCTCTCTAATCTCTTCTTATCTCCTCTCCATCCATCTCTCCCCTTCCTATCCGTTTAGATGCTTCCAAACCATACGGAACAGTGGAACCTCCTCCATACTCGGCTAATTAACTTAGTACCCATGGAAACCGATGTTACTAGGAAGACATCTTCATTGGCTACCGCCACCTGCATTCCACGTTAATTCAACGAAAATACCCATCCGGGTGATATAATTATTGTACTGTGATAGATGATCTTTGGAACACTAATAATTTACTAATATTAGGAAACAGTCAGAACCAGCACGGAGGAAGAAAGCAGCTGCAGGTACTCCTGTCGTCTTTCGGATGGTGAAATAAAAGGTCGTCCCCCAGACGTAAATAATCAGATCTGATTGATACACGACTATAAAAGCCCAAATACATTTATATTCCGAATTCTTCCCAAAGCAAAATGTCCTTCGGCATGACATTCATCTACAATTGCCACACTCGACCCAGGTGAGGTAAATGGGTACTTGACCGGAATTAATGCCTTGAAACGCCAGAGCACCATAATGGTAGTCATGCTAAAGCCGGGATGGTCATTGTGCAGCGCCAGGGGTGTCAAGTCTGACGAAATCGAGCGCTATACAAACCTTCTATCACTATCACTAATAATAAAGCTGGTACCTTTGACAAAGCTAAATGCTCTAATACTAGGTGTACATAGGTGTATTATAACATCTCTTTTATAAACAAAATGTTGTTACGTAATCCATTACGGTAAACTGAATATCGAGCAATCAATGAGCATCAGGTGTCCAGCATTATTAGAAAAATTATCATCACAATAATTTGATAGAAACTTTGTCTTTTCTTGCATAAACTTACAAAATATTTATCTAATTTCATTTGTGTACTTCAATGATAGAATTTGCCTCCAAACTGGTGAAAATAATTATTCTATAGATGAAATCCTTATGTACGAAACAGGAGATTAGCTCCATAGATTTACTTATTCTAAGCCATGTATTGTAAATATTTTACTAAATGTATATTTTCCTGTTTGATGTTACATAAATCTTTTGCATAGCGCAAACATGGGAGATTTTCTGACGTATTCTTTCAAGTGTTACAAATGTTTTAACATGCCTGATTGCCTGTCAATTGTTATGTGAGTTACTTCTTCGTTATGTATTTTGAGAAACGGACAATTTAGGTGCTATGGGAATTGAACATTGCATGGGTACTGTTAGCCAATTGTTTACCAGTTGATAACTGGGGTAACTGATTTCAGATATGACGGGATGTTATAAAAATGTAAATTATTTTATCACACGTTTCTATCTGTTAATGAACGGGAATGATCGATATTGCAAGAATAATTTTCGTATCAGTCAATAAATGAACATGTACCATTGTATTATTGTATCGATTGAGCTTTATTGTGATTAACTGTGTTTTAACAGCAGTTACCTAACTTCTTTTTATAACAGGACAAGTAATGCTGAGCAAAAATCACTTGATAACTTTCTCATTCTTGTACTTATCATCGCATGTTCCTTCCTTACGACGGTAAAAGGGAGAGGGGGAAAGATGATGGCATACATTGAGAAAGGGAGAAAGAGATGATGAGAAATGACGAGAGAAAGGGGGGAGTGAGTGAGAGAGACAGAGACGGAAATATAGAGAGACCAAGAAAGAAATAGAGGTAGGAAGAATGAGAGAAAGAGAGAGAGGGGAGAGAGAGAGAGAGAGAGAGAAAGGGAAATATGGGAGAGAGAGAAAGAAGGAAAGAGAAATGGGAAGAGAGAGAGGAAGTAAGAGGGGGGAGAGAAAAATAAAGAGAAAGATGGGAGAGAGATGGAGGGAGAAAGGTAGGAGTGTACACAAAGAAGGGGAGAGGGGAGTAAGACATTTTCAGTGTGTATGTGGGTGTGTGTGTGTGGGAGGGGGGGGGGGAGGGTTAAAACAAAAAGTTCTCAGGAAGTTCAAGCCGGTCTTCAAACCACAAAGGAGGGGGGGGGGATTTCTCCCTCTCCTGGAAAATTCCAATTTTAGCCCCCCCCCGCCCTTTCTCAATTCTTGTTCTCACGGAGGGGTTGCCTATATGCACCAGTAGAAAAATATCTTCAACATCAATTTATGTTTATCTTTTTATCGATCAGATCATTGGTAAATCTAATGAACGAATACCATGGACTTTGATTGCGGGGTTGGGGGGGGGGAGACTTTCTCCTTTTATCGAGTGGTTAGATTGTACTTTACTGGTATGACCTCTCTGACTAATGAAAAATACTGTCTTGTTATCCATATCATAAGTTGTGAGATAATTCATTTGTTGGGTCATGTAATTGCACACAATGTCTGTATAGCATGCGTGTGATCAGACCTTTTGTTCTTCACACAATCACAGCTAAGATCTGGAGAAAAAAAAAGAATATTGTCATAGTGATTCAGCGAATCAATAAACTACCTACTGAGCGATAGATAATAAACCAAAGTCACACCAACAAAACGACTCCCAACGGAATAAAAGGGAAATGTAATATTTCGTTTGGTCTATTGTCTGGTACGTCGGTGTAAACTCAGTGGGTGGTGTTATCCCCGGCAACCCTCTTTTGTTATTCATTTACTCATTAGTAACGCCAAAATCAATCCTTGGCGACGTCATAATGCCTAGTAAAGGGTGACGAGGATCCCCCCTGTACTCTTTTTTCCATTCTCTCTCTCTCTTTCCTTTATTTATTATCCTATTACTTGAGATCATGAAAGCTCAATAATGAACAAAAGCATCGACAGAATACCAAAAAAGCCGTTAAGTGATGTAAACACTATTACAGATAAATTCTGATGATGCTACAAATTATTCATTCACGAAGCATATCACTTCAGATGTCACTAACGGAAACAGTTACCATGGTAAGTTTGATGTTAAATTTCTCTTATAATTCCGTCAAATCAATGCGTGATATGTTATAGTATATCTAGCATGACAAAAGTACCGGGAGTATAAATAATTCCGTAAAGTTATTCAATTTCTTTCAACATGAAAGGATGATGCTGCTGCAACATTTCTGGAGGGCAGTCATTATGACAATATACTTATCATAATGGTTCGGAAATAAAGAATCCGCAAAACAGAACTGCTCCATTTCGGCATCCAACGCGTAAACTTAGGTCCTCCTTTCTTGATACGTATCAAACACGATCGATTAAAAAAATAAACGTAAAGTAATTGCCTTAGTCTTTGGCATCACTTTTTGAAATGTGGGAAAATTACATCGACATAGGTTATAACATAATCCGATCATTATATATATATGCATGATTTATATCGAACTTACGGTAATGAAGTTTCCCTCAGTTTGATCTCGTGAAGGGCTTTGAGACTGTGTTCCAGTCGACTGCACACCAAAACCTTGGTATAATTCTAGATACATTTCCTAAACTAAAGATGTATATTCACAATAATTTATATTTTAGGTTTTTCCCGCCCTACTTCATAGACTGGGCATCCGAATTAACATTTAGATCAACATTCAAAAAGCTAATTGCGTCGTTCAATTTGATTTAGCATGCGATTTCATACTCTAATTTCCACGGAGACGTGCAAAACGAGCATAGTATTTAGAAAAACGTGCAAGTTGATAGGCACAAATTGTACTGTGTCTATGATTTTAACTAAAACAAAATTTGAAATAAAACATCAACAAATACCTAATATTAAAATATGTGAATAATCATTGGAAAAATCGAAAAAAATCAGACTACAACGATAATTTTATATAATCTAGCGATATAACAGGAAATAATTTGAGCCCTGTGTGACCATTGCTGTTTGGTTAACCCATCAAATAAAGGGCATTGGGTGGGCTACTACAGTGAAACCTGTATATAAAGACCGCTCAAGGGAGACAAAAAAGTGGTCTTTCTATACAGATGGTCGCTAAAACAGTTCTCACTTTTTTTTTATCCTTGAACCTAGCATACCTTGCAATACATGTGAGATTTGGGTTGAATATAGGTTTCTTTCTGTGTTTTTTTCCTATTTACATTATTATCTTTGATCACTTTTAGTCTATCGATCGTACCATATTATACTCGCCACCCCAAAACCGAACTCTTTGTTCTCCTGTAACAGAATCCGATGATATGGGTGTCCATGTACGGGGAGACAATCAACATCACTTGGGCAACGTAGGATAAAGCTTCTCCGTTACATTTTCCGTGGATTAAGCGTCTTTCAAACATTTGTTGAAATCACTTTTAACCTAAGACATCAGCGAAGCAAGAGCTATCTGAGCAGGACTGCCTTCAAAGAAAGAGTATTTGATCCTTCTGAAGGAAAAACAATGTCAAGCACCTGTGTTGGACTGAAGAATTTGAAATACCAATTACAATTTCATTAAATCATAGCAAATAAAACTCTTGGCTAAATTTGACCAGAATCCTGAACTAAGCAGTGTTTTCTAAGACGGTGAATATTGTGTTGAATGACACAACTACGATCCAGTTGAACGAACAACGTGAACAGAAACTATCTGGCATGTTTGTGAAATGTTGTAGGTCCATTGGGTACATTTGATTCGACCATTGTTGACCTAGATTATTAATAATGTTTTTGACGATTTTTGTCACCTTAATGGCATTAGCCTCATGTGATTGTCAAATTTTAACCGCCAGAGAGGGGAGTGTGACAGAACTTAATTTCCCTTATCCGTGTGAGAGTACAAGAGTTACCCTGCAACACGGAAATGGGGCTCCATTCTATAGTTCTGCAAATCCAGAGTTAATCCCATCGTCTCCAAACCTTAGAATATTCCATGATGACGACCGTTGTTACTTAAACCTTACGTTCCATCCTGTCTTGAGAACCAATGAAGGTACATTTATTCTCCTCGCTTACAATAAACGGGACATTTTCCCAGACTACCAACGAATCGGTTTACGTGTTGCTTACCCCCCTGGAAAAGCCTCCTGCGGATCATCCAGAGAGTACATTGCAGGGGAATGGATCGCCATACAATGTACAGCTCCTGTTGGAAGTCTCCAGGGCAAGATCGTATGTCATCAAAACGGTATGCGTTTGCCCCACTTGAGCGCACCTGAAACACATGGCAGATCTGTACGTCAGGTCATACTGGCTAGATTCGAAGACCATCGCATATTCTGCTGTTCTTGCACCATCGAACAAACCAAAGACAAATGTTCTTGCAATGATTGGGATTGGGACCCGGTTAGAAGCATCTCAAACAACACAGACCCCTGCCCCGATGCTCAAGGCACACAAAGCCCACAGTCATCTCAAGAACCTGAAAGTATCAAGGAAACGTCCTCTACCGTCTCCAGTTTGATATCACCAGCAACTTCAAGTGATAACGAAAATGAATCTTGCCAAAATGTAGTAACGGGCGTGTATGTTGCGGTTGGCATCTTAGTTGTCATTTTTGCCAATTTCATTATCATTATAGTGGGTGTTTGGAAAGTCAAACAGATGAAGAAACGCCTTCGAAAGCAGAAGTACAGAATTGAAGTACGGGTAAATGGTAATGATCAGATAAAAAGCTTACATGATTGACCGCAACCACGGAACGAGCGTTATACATCCTGACTCTGGATGTCATTCGACCTAGATTTCAAATCGATTCCAGAATGTAACAAATACCAAACAGAGACAAGTTTATTCTGTCTTCTTATGGAAGACAGTAATTACAGGGTGTCATAATATACCTCCCTTTAGAAATCTAGCCATTTGCTTGGTCATTTTTTGTCAAACATAGGAAGAAACGCCTTCGAAAGCAGAAGTACAGAATTGAAGTAAATGGTAATGATCATTTAAATAGCTTATCATGATTTGCTGCAGCTACGGAACGGGCTTTACACCCCGACTCTGGATATCATTCGACCTAGATTTCATATCGTTTCCCGAAATTTACAAATATAAAACAAAAAACAATTTTATTCTGTCTTCTTATGGAAAACAGTTATTAAATCCCAGCTACACTCATTTGGCCAGGAGGTATTAGACCTCCCTGTACGGTCACTGACAGGTGGTTATCTCATCAAATCAGCTCTCCATTAACATAAGCAAAATGGGATCATGGGGGACCAACGGTCACCGATTAGGCATTGTTTGCTATATAGAGGGCGCGCGTAGCTAAATCTAGTGCAGTGGGGCTTTAAAGGATGTTGTTTCATTTCAAACATTGTCGCCAGTGAACTTCCAGTCTCTTACGTTATATATGTGCTTGATATGTATACATTTGTTTGGTCGTTTCATATTAGAACTTATATCCCTGATGAATAGTTCCTTGTATATAGAGTGGTTAGAAGTACATCTATTTTATTTTGGAATATCTAAAAACATCACATATAAATGCTTTATCGTTGTTACCTTAGTATTTCCTCTTGCCAATGAACATTTTTATCTCTTCTGAAATTCGATTTACATTTACATACGTTAAATTCTCTAAAAAGAAAGACACCGTGTCGAGACTACAAACCGAATCAACATGTTGATTTAGCATTTTTGAATTAGCATTGTAATAATTTTGGCCTCTTTTGTATGTTTTGTATTAATAAGCCCTCCGATATGCCGGTTTGAGCCTCAACTTCAATCTAAAAAAGTAAGATCTAGAGAAAATCTTTTGGCACATGACTTATATAAGGGTTAAGAGCAAGTTTTCAGCTTTAAACTTCTGTAAGACATTATTTAGCTGTAATTCCATACGATAATAAAGGTAGTTTTTAAAGCCTTCTAATTTAAAAACGCATTTTGGCCTTTATCGAATGTATTGTGCGAATGAGCCCTTCGATGTGCCGGTATGAGTCTCAACTTCAATCTGAAACACTAAGATCTAGACGAAAACTGTCGGCATGTGGCATAATTATAATTATATAGGTAAAGGGCAAGGTCTCGGTTTTAAATGGTGTAGGACATTATTTAGATATAGGCCTAATGTCATACGATAGTTTTAAAAGCCTTCAAATTTAAAAACGCATTTTGTCCACTTCCAAGTTAAAATAATGTGCTTCAATCTGAAACAGTAAGGGCTAGACAAGAACTGTAGGTATGTGAAATATATGACAGTAAAAAGCAACTTAACAGTTTTAAAGTGGTGTAGATTATCATTTCGTTGTAATGTCATACGATCGGTTTCAAAGCATGCAAATTAAATTAAAAACAAACGCATTTTTAGCCATTTGTGTATGTATTGAGTGGATAAGCCCTCCGATATGCCGGTGTGAGCGATAAATTCAATCTAAGACAGTAAGACCCAGACAAAAACTGTCGGCATATGGCACATAATAAAGAGCAAGGTATTATCTTTAGAAAGGTGTAGGCCTTTATTATGTTTTGATGTCACGCGTTAGTTTTAAAAGCGTTCAATGTTGAAATGGCATTTTAGCTATTATTTTATGTATCGTGCTGTTAAAGGGATAGTTGAGTTCTGTTGCAGAGGGCACTACACAAAATAATTTGTTGTGAGATAATGAAAAACTGAGTGTCAAATTTGAAAGAGCATAATATTTAAATGACAAAATCATCTTTGTTTGATCAAAATCGGTACAGAGATGGCTGAAATATAACGATTTCTAATACTTGTGTATACCACCACAAATATTAGATATTTTGAACAATTTGTAAAAACCGTTGAAAAAAAACGAAATAACGCCTTTTACGTCGTATTTCAGCCAATACCGATGTTGGCTTTTTTGTTGGCATTTTCGTGTTGGTTATATTACGCGCAACCAGCCGGCCCATGTATTGTTATTTTTAATTAAATAATTAATTAACGGTCACCATGTTGTTTTGAAAGTGGAGCTGAATTGGAATGATCGTATTGGCTAAATTCACACATTTTGGGGTCTAAAATTACCTTTATAGCAATTTTAGGTTCTAAAAGGGCACTATAAATGTCACAGATAAGAATAACCATGCACTTTGAAGGCATTTGTGGTCTGAAAACAGAACTCAACTATCCCTTTAAGCCATATGCCGGTTTAAACCCTAAATACAATCTGATACAGTAATCGAGACAGAAACTTTCGGCCTGTGACATTACTGACATATTATGTGAATACAGAACAAGGTTTCAGCTTTAACATATTGTAGGTCATTATGTAGTTGTCATACGACACTTTATAAGGCCTCTAAATCTAAAAACTGTTACCTTGTGTTATATATTTCATTAAACGCTTTGGCCCGAATTCACAAAAGGGGTTTGTCGACAAACCTCCTTTGTGATTTCGGGCCATAGTGTTGAATGGCCGATTTAAATTTAAAGCTACTTTTGGCGACCAATAAGGATTCAGGCGTAGTTAGCTTGAGAAAGAAAGAAAAAATCACGCTATGTTATCTTCAAAAAGAAAAACGAAAAATGAATCTGCAACATGGGTGATAAAGATAAAAGCTTTAACTAGAGTCTCCGATGTGAAAATAAAACGTGAAATATTATAGCAGAAGAAATAACTTATAAATTGGTACATTTTTGAGCGCCGAAAACCTTTAATTTCAATTTCAAGTTGAGATTATAATACGCCCTTTTGGCGAATCTACGGAATCGTAAACAAATAGATGTAGGTAATTTTAAGCATGTTCACACTATTTTTAAACAAATAAATTGAGATCAAACTAACAAAATGCTAAAATAAGTTAGTTTTGAGAGATTTGTTACCAGGTTTTCACAGTTGCAAGATTATATAAGAGCTTCAAATTTAAATCGATTAAAGAGATTATCTCCATGGATTTACTTATTCTGATACATTTGTTGTAAATATTTTACTTAATGTATATTTTCCTGTTGTTTGTTATTGTTTTGTTACTATTGTTGTTACTTTTCTAAGTCTAGTTGTAAGAATTACTTTAATCTATCGCAGCGTCAAAAAAAGAGAAGATTTTATGACGTATTGTATCGAGAGACTTTATCACAAATGTTTTAACATGCCTGTCAATTATTATTTTTAATGAGTTCTTCTTCGTTATGTATTTTGGGAAACGGACAATTGAACATTGTATGGTTACATAAAGCTAATTATTTACCAGATGATAACTGATTTCAGACATGACGGGATTTTATAACACTGTAAATTATTTTAGCATACGTTTCTATCTGTAAATGAACGGGAATGATAAAGGTATTGCAAGATTAATTTGTGTATCATTGTAATACTGTATTGACCTGATTTTTTATTGTGATTACCTGTGTTTTAAAACAGCAGTATCTAACCTTCTTTAATAAAAGGACAAGTAATGCTGGGAAAAAAAAAATCACTTGATAACTTTCTCATTCTTGTACTTATCATTGCATGTTGGCTTCCTTACGAAGGTAAAAGGGAGAGGGGGACAGATGAAGTCATACATTGAGAAAGGGACAAAGAGGCGATGAGATATGACGAGAGAAAAGGGGGAGTGAGTGAGAGAGACAGAGACGGAAATAAAGAGTGACCAAGAAAGAAAGAGAGGTAGGAAGAATGAGAGAAAGAGAGAGAGAGTGAGAGGGGAGAGAAAAAGAATGAGAAAGATGGGAGAGAGATTGAGGGAGAAAGGTAGGAGTGTACACAAAGAGAAAAGGAGAGAGGGGAGAAAGACTCTTTAGTGTGGATGTGTGTTGTGGGGGGGGGGGGGGGGGGGAGTAAAACAAAATGTTCTCAGGAAGTTCAAGCCGGTCTTCAAACCACAAAGGATATACACATTTTAGCCCCCGCCCCTTCTCTTTTTTTGGTTCACACGGAGAGGTTGCCTATGCACTAGTACAAAAATATCTTCAACATAAATTTGTGTTCATCATTTTATTAAATCAATAGTAAATCTAATGAACGAATACCATGGACTTTGGTTTCGAGGTTGGGGGGGGGGGGGGGATTTTTGCTTTTATCGAGTGGTTAAATTGTACTTTACTGGTATGACCTCTCAGACTAATGAAAAATAATGTCTTGTTATCCATATCATAAGTTGTGAGATAATTCATTGGTTGGGTCATGTAATTGATACACAATGACTGTATTGCATGCGTGTGATCAGACCATTTCTTCTTCTTCTCACAATCACAGTTAAGATCTGAAAATAGATATTGTCATTGTGATTCAGCGAATCAATGAACTGTACCCACCGAGCGATAGATTATAAACCAAAGTCACACCGCCAAACAATGGCCATATCGACTTCCAACCCAACAATAACTTGCCCGTTATATAGAGAGAAATGAAATATTTTGTTTGGTCTATTGGTGGTATGGTATTTATTGAATCATGCATCGCAGTTACATATACTGAATTGCACAAGGATATACATTGCATTTTAAAAACGAGAGTACAATTTAAAACAGTATCATTTACATAATTATAAGTACACGTATTATGTCACATGTTTATCCTAAATTTTGTACCAAATGTAAAAAAAAAAAGCAAAAATACGAAGGAAAGGATGTCGAGAAAAGAGGTTAAAAGGGGAAAAGGAGAGAGAGAGAGAGAGATAGAGGAGAGAGGGAGAGGAGGGGAGAGGGAAGGAGAGTACAAAAAATAAAAAGAGAGGATAAGAGACCGAGAAATATAGTGAAGAAAGAGAAAGAGCAGGAAAGATAGAAAGATGGAGAAGAGAAAAAGAGAGAGAGAGAGGAAGGAGAGAGAGAGAGATGAAGGAGAGAGAGTAAGAAGAAAGAGAGAGAGAGACAGAGAGAGAGAGAGAGCGGCAATAGGTAAAGAAGGGGGACGAGAGAAGGGGGATCTTGCCAACAATTAAAAATTACATACAAATTGACGATAACAAGATAAAAGTATGCATTGCAACAATGACATCATGAATAGTATTAATAAGATGAACACAGAATACATTGTAAACATTGTATGGCTCACCTAAACATCTTTTGGTAAGTTATATAAAAAGGTATAAATGACAAAGTTTTCCTTTTTAACGCAGATGGTAGTAGAAACATTGAAATAGTATAATAACAACTTCTTTAAGAAAATATTTATGAAACAATAAAAACAAATACAGGCGGATATAGCAGAGAAGCAAGATTCAAAAGGAGTAATTGCAGACCTGCGTAAACTAATAGTGTTAAGATAAAATAACGAGCAACCAGAGGCAACTTAAGATAATACGTGTAATTATGAAATCGACAGTATACAATACGAAGAGTAAAGATAATAAAAATGTTCAATCCAAGATAGTTAATTGAATCTGAAATGTAATGCATTACGATTTGGTGAATTGTGGGTGTGTTCAGGCAAAGATTGCAATTTGAAAATGAATTATAATGAATAAATTGTGATTTAAAAGAGGCTTTAGATAACTGGCAATAATTCAAATAAAGAATGACCTTATTTGTATCTTGATACAGACATTGAAGTTATATTGAAGAAAAAATACATGTAATTCACAAAGTTTGGCAGTATTATGCTATCAAAAAAGTTGAACAAACCGGATGCCACATCATGGCTGGTTCAAAAGCCTTACTCGATAGGGTAAAGCACTTTTTCTGTAGCGTTCTGTCCTACACTTGATTTCATGTGACCTGTTGCTATGTCTCAATTGTCTTCGAGAACACTGGCTTTCAGGTAACCTCTCATGAAAGCTACAGTAGAGGTACCTAGGAAAGTTAAGACAGAGCTCTTCTCTTCTGTCACTCAGAGAGGACAGGTTACACACTGTGAGATCCTGACGGTAGGATTCATATATTAGTCCTAATATTGTCCGCAGGGCACGTTTTTGGATTGTCTCTAGTTGAGCTTCCTGGTTTAGAGTTAGTGAGGAATGCCATACTACACAACAGTATTCTAGAACTGGTCTTATGTAGGACGTAAAAACTGTGATCAATTCATGAAGTGGCATAGAGAAACGTTTGAGCATCCGTAGTAGATAGAGTTTCTTGGCTGCTTTTTGATGTAATGCAGTTGACATGTTCCAACTACCGAAGATCACTGCTATTAAGGACGATGCCAAGCAATTTCACGTGTTGCTTGTATGTCTATTGTCTGGTTCGTCGGTGTAACCATGGACATAGTACAAATAGGTCCATGGTGTACCCAGGAACCCCCTGGTGTAACCAAGTAACAAGGAATAATACTCAGTGGGTTGGACCCCCTGTGAGCCTGTTTTGTTATTTATTTTAAGAACATTGTGAACGGAACATTTAACCATGGATAGATAGATCCATGATTTAACTCGCTGAAATCAATGTTTGATCTTTGACATCAAGCCTATCGATGAGTTTTCCCTCCTTATTTCCCATTGTCTCTCTCCCTCTTTCTCTTTTTTTCTTTATCTCGTCCTATTATTTGAGATCATCACGATCATCACGATAGCAACCTAATAAACACGAAAACATGGAAAAGCCGATGTCAACGCTGTAATAATAACACAAATAATATTGGGTTCTCGTATATAGCGCTCATGTCTGTCAGACTTGATTCTCCTGACGCTCCTAATGATAGATACGCTCAGATGATGCTACAAACTAGTCCTTCACGAAGCATAGCACTTCTGATGTCACTATCAGAAACAGTTACCATGGTAAGTTTGATGTTAAATATATCTTTTTATTAAATTCTGTCAAATCAATGTGTGATATGTTATAGTGCATGTAGCATATATAGCATGATACAAATATCTGAAGTATAAACTATTTCACAAATCTATTCAAGTTCCTTTCTCATGAAAGAATAAAGAAGGAGCAAAATATCTGGAGGACAACCAATATGACATAATAATTGTCATACTGGTTCGGAAAAAAGATCCAAAACATAACTGCTCCATGTTGGCATCCAACGCGTAAACTTAGGTTCTCCTTTCTTGATACGTATCAAACACGATCGATTAAAAAAAATGAACGTAAAGTAATTGCCTTAGTCTTTGGCATCACTTTTTGAAATGTTGGAAAATTACATCGACATAGGTTATAACCTAATCCGATCATTATATATATATATATGCATGATTTATATCGAACTTACGGTAATGAATTTCCCTCAGTTTGATCTCGTGAAGGTCTTTGAGACTGTGCTCCAGTCGACTGTACATGAAAATCTTGCTATAATTCTCGATAAATTTCCTAAACTGAAGATGAATATTCACAATGATTTATATTTTAGGTTTTTCCCGCCCAACTTCGTAAACTGCAGGGCATCCGAATTAACATTTAGATCATCATTCAAAAAGCTAATTGCGTCGTTCAATTTGATTTAGTATCATTCGATTCCACACTCTAATAATCACGGAGACGATCCGCGCCTGGTGTGATCATTACTGTTTAGTCAACCTATCAAATAAAGGGCATTTCGTTGGCTACTACAGTGAAACCTATAAATAAAGACTACTTAAGGGAGACCAAAAAAAAAGGTCTCTATAGGCAGGCTTTATGTTTTTTTTTAAATAGTGCATATTTCAATGAGGCATAATATTCAAGGGATATGGAAAATGCAGTCTTTATAGACAGGCGGTCTTTCTATACAAGTGGTCGTTAAAACTGTTCTCACTGTTGTTATGATTGAACCTAGCATACATTGCAGTACATGTGAGATTTTGGTTGAATATAGGTTTCTTTCTGTGTTTTTTCCTATTTACACTGATATCTTTGATCACTTTTAGTTTATCGATCATACCATAATGTACTCGCCACCAACAAAACACCATCTTTTTTCTCCTGTAACAGAATCTGATGATAACCTTCACCATGACATTTTCCGTGGCTTAAGCGTCTTTCAAATATTGGTTGAAATCACTTCTAACCTAAGACCTCCATAGAAGCAAGAGCTGTCTTAGCAGGACTACGTTTCAACGAAAGAGTATTTGAATCCTTCTGAAGGAACAACTGCGTCAAGCACCTGTGTCGGACTGAAGAATTTGAAATACCAATTACAATTTCATTAAATCATAGCAAATAAAACCGCATTGTCTCTGTTGGCTAGATTGACCAGAAAGCTGAACCCAGCAGTGTTTTCTAAGACGTGAATATTGTGTTGAATGACACAACTACAATCCAGTTGAACGAACAACCCGAACAGAAACTATCTGGCATGTTTGTGAAATGTTGTAGGTCCATTGGGTACATTTGATTCGACCACTGTTGACCTAGATTATAAATGATGTCTTTGATGGTTTTTGTTACATTAATGACATTAGCCACATCTAATTGTACAATTTTAACAGCCATAGAGGGGGATGTGACCGAACTAAAGTTCCTTATCTATGTGGGAGTACAAGAGTTACCCTGCAACACGGAAATGGGGCTCCATTTTATAATTCAGCAAACCCACAGTTACTCCCATCCTCTCAAAATCTTAGCATAGTCCATGAGAAGGAGGACAACCTTTGTTACTTAAACCTTACGTTCCACCCTGTCTTAAGATCCAATGAAGGTACATTTATTCTCTTCGCTTACGATAACGGTGACATCCTCCCAGACTACCAACGAATCGGTTTACGTGTAACCTACCCTCCTGGAAAAGCCTCTTGCGGATCATCCAGAGACTACATGCAGGGGAATGGATCGCCATACAATGTACAGCTCCTGAAGGAAGTCTCCAGGGCAAGATCGTATGTTATCAAAACGGTATGCGGTTGCCTCACTTGAGCACACCTGAAACACATGGCAGATCTGTACGTCAGGTCGTACTAGCTAGATTCGAAGACCATCGCATATTCTGCTGTTCTTGCACCATCGAACAAACCAAAGACAAATGTTCGTGTAAGGATTGGGATTGGGACCCGGTGAGAAGCATCTCAAACAACACAGACCCTTGCCCCGATGCTCAAGGCACACAAAGCCCAACGTCATCTCAAGAACCTGCAAGTATTAAGGAAAAGTCCTCTGCCGTCTCCAGTTTGATATCACCAACAACTACAAGTGATACCCAAAACGAAACTTGCCAGAATGTAGTTACGGGCTTGTGTGTTGCGGTCGGCATCTTATTTGCCATATTTATTTTCATTATCATTACAGTGGGTGTTTGGAAAGTCAAACATAGGAAGAAACGCCTTCGAAAGCAAAAGTCCAGACTTGAAGTAAATGGCAATGATCAGTTAAAAAAGCTTAAAAGATTGGCCGCAACTACGGAACGGGGCGTAACTCCCCAACTCTGGATGTCATTCGACCTGGATTTGAAATCAATTCCAGAATTTAACACATTAAACAAGTAGACAACTTTATTCAGTCTTCTTGAAAGACATTAAGTCAAGGATGTTGCCACATCAGAAATTGTGTCGCAGTGAGCTTCCAGTCCCTTACGTTACAGTGATATGTATACATTTGTTTAGTCGTTTATGTTTGCACTTATATCCCTGATGAGTAATTTCCTGTAGGCTACATAGAGTGGTCAGGGGCACATCAATTTTATTTGGAACATTTCTAGAAACATCACACGTATATGCTTTATTCTTTTTACCTTACCAATTTTATTTTTCTGAATTCGATTTTACATGTACATACGTTAAATTCTATAAAAGGAAAGGCAACATGTCAAGACTACAACCCAAATGAACAGGTCACATTTTAAGCCATTAGCATTGTACAGCGGCATATAACCTGTACATATATCGCGACCTGAGTTTCATTTTTATTTGTGTTAAAACTACAATAATTTATATTGAATATATGTGTCGTTATTCATGTACCAAAGTTTGCTATGCTATATTGAATATAAGATTATTTTGATCATTATTTATGACCATGAGACATGAAATATCGAGATATTATAAGCTAAAGCCTCGGTCACAAATACCGTTACGGGCTGCCACGAACGCCGTACGAACGATTTTCAGACCATTTCGTAAGATCTTCTTAAGAAGGCCGTACGAAACCAGCGTTCGTAGACCGTTCGTAAGTTCGCAGACTGGTCGATGGTTTTGTCCAAGATTTTTTTTAACCTCGTACGAAACCTCCTCCTCGTAAGGTGGCCGTACGAACGTCGTAATTACATCGTAAGAACCACGCAAGATATTCGTACATTTCATAGGGTCGAGAGACAATTCTAGAAGCCTGAAATTTGTGACGATGATCGTAAGAACGCCTCAAGTTGTTCATGAGGGGGCTCTTACGGCGTTCGGAAGAACGCTTACGAACAGAGATTCGTATGGCCTTCGTTCGAATAACTCCTGGCGTTCGCAAGGCGTTCGTAAGGTAGTCATAAGGTGTATGTACACATTTTATGCAATTTATGCCTGCGCTTTTTTGCAACCCGACAAAATATACAAAAATATCGTAAGATCTTCTTACAAATGACTTGAGAATGCCGTCAGCTACACGATACGACCATCTTGCGAGAACAAAAACTCGTAAGATGGCCTTAGGTCTGACGTAAGAAGAACTCCGGAAGAAGGACGTAAGAAGCTCTGCCCAATCTACGAATCTCTAAGAACTTTGGAATTCGTACGAACACATCGTTCGTACGAACCTTTTTGACCGTAGCTTATGCTGACCGGTTTCATGGTTTTTGGAAGTGGAAGTGGTACACAGGAAAACAAAGACATCCCTCTTTCTCGGACTAAATTACGAGCACGTTTTTTAAAATTCTGTGCCAGTGAAATTTTACTAAAAGTTTAGCTAAAGTGCCTTTCT
>JAVYIG010012200.1:0-55323 GCA_035222895.1 Strongylocentrotus droebachiensis | reverse complement strand
GGGCCCCCTCCCAAGACGGGCCCCCTCCCCCTGGGCTTAAGGGGGGGGGATGGGTGGGTGTTGAATTATTAAAAAAAAGAGTGCACCTTAGCCCCCCCCCCCCCCCCCCCCCCCCCCCCCCCGCTTTTTTGGCCTCCCTTGCCGCCGGCTGTATCCGCCTTTGCTAGCTGTACCCATCGCATTCGCACAAACAAGAGCCAGATTTAAAAGGGCGTTATCTCATTTTCACAGAGTTAACGCCCTTTTCTGGCCAATTAAAGGGGCGGTACCGATATCTTGCGTACGTGCGACCGGTATATATATCGGAGCTGATCGATCGGCGACGACTTATAGACTGGACCATAGAGATCTCTATGGACTGACTGACTGAAAATAAAAAACATGGTAGACTCTAGAGGGTCTAGTTTTTGTTTTGTCTTTGTAGACCCTATTTCAATCAAGATGCCCAAGATATTTAGCACTTGATTACGCTTACGAGGTAAGTGGTCTAGAAACGGTATAATTAAACTAAAGTGTTGAAAACTAACGATATTTCTTATAAAAAAAAAAATCTTTGTTATCAATATAAAATGATCACCCGGATGATCACTCACTCAGTGACTCACGAGTGTACACGACTGAGTCTGAGTCATGATAAGATTTGATCGACACGGGAGTCTGACTCTGACTCTGAGAATTAAAACATATTAGCCTACAGTCACAGTCCACAGGCATTAGCTCACGGTTGATCGGTTTTGATACTTTTGGTCTAGACTATGGCTATGCCATTCACGAGTTGGAGGAAAAGAGAGGTTTAGAGAGACTAGTACTAGATCTAGTAGTACTACTAGTAGTAGACCCTAGGCCTAACGTTAGATAGACCTATGTCACCCTGTTGTATGTACAATGGTTGGTATGGTAGATCTGCAATTTTAAAATCCAATAAAAAAAAGATGTACAAGTTACAACTACAACTAAGCCTAAAAAATAAGGCCAAGTTAACCGTCCATAGGGCATAGCAAACTTGGTTAACTTATTTACTAATTTACTATTTAGGTCTAGATCTAGAGTCTAGACTTTTTTCTACCAAGTCATGACATTATGGTTACGAGTACGACCTTTCTATCTAATTTACCAAATAATTGTTATGTAATTTGAACAGACATTAAAGAAAAAGTGTGGCTGTGGATGTAGATCTTGATCTTAAGTAGATGTTGACTTACTTGTATACTAGACTAGACTGTAAGTATTGGGACCAATCACCAGTCCATTGCAATGTTTTGTCATGATCATCTGCATTTTTTTCTTCATTTTGCAGGCAATAAAGGAGCATCAGAATTTTCTGAGTGTTTTTCTCCTGGCTCTGCCATCAAGTCTTGGACTTGATGAACATGCTGGAAGCAATGAGGATTACAGTTACAAATTACCTTGGCTGCAAGGTATGTCAAGGAAATTTTCTCTTTCCAATATCACATTGGATAATTCATTCATTTTGAAGGAAATCTGATCGAATGTACTCATTCAGATGGATCTATACATTTTGGGGGCTGAAGAAACTTTAAAATCTTAATAAATATGTTAAAACTACATAACTTGGCAAATTGTGTGAAATTATTTAAGCAATTCAATCAGTTATTTAGTTGAACATTATTAAATGAATAGATGTGTAGATAGATATATGAACAAAATGTAGGCCTATAACTATAATGAAGTTTTGAAATGTTGCACTTTAATTGGGTATTTCTTTCTTCTTTTCCCCTATAGTGAAAGGCAATAGCACACTGAGATCATTGTCAAACTTTGAAGGCATTCAAGAAACCTTGAGGCAAATTGTTCCTTCAGCCTCCGAACAAGGATTAGAATGTATTTCTGAGGAAACAATTTACCTGTAAGCATCATTATTTTGTTTTAATTCATTAATATCTTTATACATTCAGTATTATTATATTAACTTTTACCTTTACCTGAGATTCTGGAGGAATGCTGTGTTCTCAGCAGTCGAGCTTCCAGTTAAATTTCATGTTTCTTCCTTCTCATAGTTGACCATCAGTTTTAAAAAAAGTAAACAAACATCAATAAACGCAAAGAAATATTTATATAGGTGGCTCGCCTTAAAAAAACAATGAGACTGTTTGATTACTAAAACAATAAGAACTTATGTGGATGTAAAGTGAAAATTAGTGTGGTTGAATTGTGCATACATTTTCTGGAATTAGTTGAGTTCATACGAGTTTTGTTGAAACTGGCAAAACAATTGTTGTTTATTAAAGCTAGCTTTGCATCCTATGTTTTTATTCTTTATCCATCAGGTAAATGCTCATTAATAATGTACAAATGTTATTTCTTTTGAAATTCAATGCGTGTTATTTCTATTACTTGTGCTTGAAATCCATTCATTTATGGATTAATAGGCTTAGTATTACAATAACTTTGAGTTTCATATGTTTATAATCCTCTTTCAGTCCACCAAGTGAAGATGACATTGTGCCAAGCTCCAACCCAGACTCTCCCCCTTTGGACTCTCAGATCAAAAAGAGCATTCAGTCAGAGCTCCAACATACAGACCCTTGTCAGCCTCCAGGCAGCATTGAAGGCCAGTGTGTGGAGGAGGAAGAAGGTAACTTTGATGATGATGGTACAGGTAACTAGACTTTAACTTGGTTATGAACATACATACCGACCAGGGTCCTCTTTCATAAAATTTCTAGTCAATAATTTATTATTATTATTAAGAATTTGGCTTCACCAGTGCCTGGGAGGCGAAAAGTGAACTGAATCACTGTAACCCTTGAGTCTCTCCTCCCCGTATAACTGATTGGGGGTGTGCAGGTGGACTACTACAGTGGGGTTTCCCCCTACTCTTATACGAATAGTGCAGTGGGTTCATAAAGTGCAAAGGTGGTGACTCTCTACACGGGGCCTACATTTAACATCCTATCAGATGCCAAAGTTCTATAAAAACTTTGCTCTCACCCAATCAAATGCAAGGATTCCAGTAGCTTTTAACAATTAGTATAACTTGTGATTGATAACAAGGATTATGAAACAGGGCCCAGAATGTTACCATTACTCTACAATGCTGTTCTTTTTGTTGTTGCCTAGATTTAAGTAAACAAGTGTTGCAAATATCCTTGGGTACTGAACCTTTAAACTGACATTTGATTGAGATTTTAAAGATAGGTGTTGTATTTGTTAACCATACTCTACTATAATGAACAGTTGTACGGTATGCCTCATAAGTTGTCAAATGGTATGAATTTAACCACTGAAAGTATGTTTTACCGACTGCAAGAACTAAAATCGTCACTGCAGATTTATGCTTGTTCAGCTTTCTCTATCAACTTTTATTAAATATGCCCATTTAAATTGGGATTGATAGATATTCATGAAAAAGAAAACTGGCAAAGTGAAACCCATTTTATATCAGTAAGGCTTGAACATAACTTGCATAAAATTTGTTTTATCAGGAAGGGAATATGCAAGGTTTATGCTGGAGAACCTGTTTGATGATACATCAGAATCAAGGAGACACCAGACCTGCGAGGAAATGTGCAAACAACTGGTCCCCAAGACTATCAAAGATCCATTTGCAAGCCTTCCTCCTCAGCAGAGAATTGAAGAACTGCAATTAAGGTATGGGAATCGTTTCTTTTTATGCAATCAACTGCTAAGGAAAGGATTATACATATCTTATGCTGATTCTTCTAACATTCAAGAGACAACAACAAACTTTGAAGAGGAAAAAAGTTGAGTGAATGGCAACTAATTTTAACGTGCATACTAATTTGTTTTGATGACTAACATAAAGTAAAAAGGGAAAGCTTATTATCAAATTCATTTATGTATGTACTAGATGGCTGCATTATATTTGATCGTTAAAACAATGTTTGTGGACTATAAAGCATTATTATACAAATAATTAATGTCTACGCGTGCATTAGTGAATATACACACAAATTAAATCATAATCGGATGAGGAACAAGACTTGGATCTCATATTGATTTGTGAAAGGCAACAACATTTTTCCAATGATTTGTTTCTATTAAATGATCCACAGGGCTGACAAACAGGATGGCGTCATTACTGAACCTTATACAGAGCTCAGCAAAGATTTAAAAATGTTCCCTGACGTGTGGAAAGATCAAGTAAAATGCAAGGAAGAAGTAAGTATTGACCCATAAAATGTGACAATGTGTCCATTTAAGCAAGATTTTGTACATTAGTTCTATTTGGACAGCCCATTGGAATTATAGTAATATATTCTATATTTAACATTAGTAGAGAAACAATTTAGAATCATTTTAGACAGCACTTCTTTAAAAGGGAGCAAATGAGGATCAGAGACTTTATTAACGGTAAATGCTACAGTTTATAGTATAACAAAAATTTAAAAATAGAGAAAACACTTCATTAAACAATTTCTGACAACTGATTTGCCACATTGTATTGTCAGTGCTTACAATGCCTACAGTTGTTACAAATGAGCAATATCTTGTACTTGGTTTGATTATATATGGACCCAGGAGCTTCTGTTACCAGAGTTAGTCTCATCAGCATTCACCAATCAGTGCGCCCATCCTAACGTATGTGAGATCATGCTGGACCACTGTCTCAGACTGGAACAAGACAGCTATACTGACCCATTTGATTGGTCTGAAAGGGGTAAGTAGACAAAGACCATATAACACAATTGACAGGGCTCCATGTTTACTTTATTTTTAAGGGGGGGGGGGGGGTCTGAATTTAACTTTTGTACAGTTTTATATACATGAGCCCTATGAGGTTTAATGCTTTTGACTAGTATACATTAATATTGCACTGGAGACAGTTAAATAATCCTGAAGCCTATTTATCCCATGATACATGTTAGTACAATGTGGCATAAGGAGATTATTTGTGTGGCATATAAACAGTTAATGCAACTTTTGTTGGTTTTACAACCAAGTTGTATATTAATTTTGTGGACTATATTCATCTTGTACTTTTATGCCTACAAGTATCTGATAAGCCGGTGAACACTATCATACTAATGCTGCAAAATTACATTATTTACATTTCGTTGGAAATAAATATACACATGTAAATGTACTTATAATGTGGGGTACTGATTTTTTGTATTTGTAATGCCACTTGTGTATATTAACTTTATCATGCCTGGAAATTTGCAACAGAAAGAAAAACTTGTATTTTCTACTCTTCAGGGTTTCTTGGGTCGGTATCTTCTCACAAAATTGGCTTGCATCAAGAACAACTTCCATGTATAGGCCAAGTCGATGGTGATCCTGTCAAGTTGAATCATGAAGGTAAATGTAGCTTTTATTTGAATCCTGAGGATGCCAAAACAAAAAGGCAAACGATAGCATTCTTCCCAAAGAGAGAGGTTGCTTGAATAGTATGATTCTAATAGGCTAACTGTTCTTGGTGAGTTATCTCTGTAATTAGTTATTGAACAAATTGAACATACTTTTATAAGCATAAATTGAATAGTTATAGATGCTTTATAAAAATTACCTAGTGATGAACTAATCCACGGGTCAACACCATCATGTTGCATTTGAAGATTAATATTTAGTATGGGGTAATTATGTAGCTTTGTAAAAGAGGTATCTATAGAATTGAAAACTTGAATAATACATTTTGTGAACTACATTTTGTTTTGCTTTGAGAAGGAGCTTGATATATATATGTATATTTTATTATTATTTTATTTGGCTAATCAAGTCACATAAATACATTGATATAAAAAAAAATTGAGACAAAATCAATACCGGTAGAATACATGAATATTACAATAGCAGGTGCATCCGGTCAAGCTGCCCGGGTATGGAAAAAGTTAACCTAATAAATATGATCTGCGGACCTTCCTCCCCACATTAAATGTATAGCGGTGCCTAAAGTGCCACCTCATTTCTTTGTGTATTTTCGTGCTGTTTAGGCCATGGTCTGTTGGATCATAAAGACAATTTTGGTGGCCTTGAACAAGGATCTCTAGAGCCTCCAAGGACACCCATTGATGTCACAAAGTCAGCTAAAGATCCAGGACTGGACCAGGTTAAGGTTCCCATGACACCCAGATCATGTTTGTATGTATCCTTCATTTCAGATCATTTTAGTATTGTGTAAAGTATAGCATTTTATTGCAAGTTAACAAATTGCTTCATGTTATATTATCTAGGCAAAGAAGTCCGTATGGTACCAAATCATCACTTTTTGAATATTTACACAAATATTGAATTAGATGCTGCTTGTATCAGCTTGCATGGTGATGTAGATATACAGTAGGTTTACGGTTGACTCCCCAATCCTCCCCCCTCTCTCTCACATGGTGCAACCGTAAACCTACTGTATATATATTGAATTATCTCTTCTTTAACTAAATTCACATTTCAAGTTAGAGTTGTAGTTTGAAATTTGAGCCTTTTCTGATTTACAAAGTATTGGTTTTAAAAAAAGAGTGAGTCATATTTGGCTACTCCAAGTCTTGGTTGAATCTATTTAGATGTTCTAAATTGTACTTGAAATACTTCCATAGGAAGTGAAAGACAGGGGAAAATTATTGCTTCAAATCTAAACCTACTGTATGAGTAACCTAAACCTTCTTTGGAGATTGTGTATATCTTTTAGTATTAGAGAACAAAAAAAAAAAAGGTGTTAGTATATCGTCCTTTCAGACAATTTTCATATAAGAGTAGTACATGATAATTGCTTTGTTGAATTATGTGTACACTTTGTACACAGGTTTGTTAAGTCAGATTATTATATGAATCTAATTTGTGTTTTTTGCCCAGTGATGCTGAGATAGTGACTCCAAAGACCAAAGAGAAGACAGAGAACAGAATGTGGAAGACAGAGCAATGTCTGCATGAGGCAGTAGCTCTTAGCCTGAAAGGTGAGATCAGGGTTAAATATTAGAAGTTTTTTGGGATGTTAGGAAGGTCGACATTCGGATGCATATCTGATTATCATATGAATTCTGAAGATAAACGGCCATTTACAGGGTGTTCGGTATTTAGAAGCGTACAATATTAGGTCAAGTGACCATACTGTCAAAGTCAAAGAAAACTAAATAAATATATACCGGTATATATTTATTGTTTTGGGTAATTCCATCATCATTTTAATACTTGTGGTCGTCATCATTATTGGATTAATTCTTGTTCTATAATGTTCCAACAATGCTTGAACAGTTGAAAAAGAACGAAATTTTCTAGCCAATTTGAGAATAAACAAAGATGAGTAACATGTTTTATCATTGCTTGTTTCAATGTGTTTTGATGATTTCCTCAGTTCCTGAAATACAAAATAACGAGAGGCCTGATCCTGTCCCGTCGCCCAAGTCTCAGCTTGGCTTAACCAAAGAGCATGGCAACAGTGATGTAGATCTACTGGTACCATGGCAACCGGTCAACATTTCACGGCTTGTGAAGAACAAGAAGTTCACCAGATCCGTTGAGGATATAGAGGGTGCAGGACAAATCAAGATGATGGACAGTGCAGTGGGCAGCGACCTAGAGCATGCGACAAAGGAAGAGATATCAATAGGTGTGTATCGAATGAAATGTGGAGCAAGCTGACAGATTTATGGTTATTCTTGACTTCAAGGCTGCCTATGTAAAATATTGTTGAAGAAATATTAAAGGGGCTGCAGCATGGGAAATACTGGTTGGCGCCACCTTAAAGGGGGTGTAGCATGGGAAATACTGATTGGCGCCACCTTAAAGGGGGTGTAGCATGGCAAATACTGGTAAACACCATCTATGACTTCTTTTGGACAACTGCACGTAATGAATGGACTTGATTAACTGGGTCAGCGCACTAGCGTTTGCGAAACAGACCGAAGTTCTCCTCATGCTTTTGTTTCGCGTATGTTGCACGCATGTGAATACGTGGGCCTACTGCGGCCACGTTGTCTGTAGTTGTATTATACCCGATTTTCCCCGAGTGGGCCTCGGGAAAGACGCATAGTCTCTTCATGCTACATCCCCTTTAATACATTCACATCTTCCATAGATCAATATATGCATACATTTTTTTGGGGAAATTTAGAGGTCTCCATTCTTTAAATTTGTGAAAACAAATAAAGCCTAAAAGAAAATACAGTAGAAATCGCTTAACCATATTTCATGCGATTTCCATTGACCGTATACAGATTTAAAGAAAAATGTGTTTACTTCTTCCTTAGGTGTAACTATCTATCTTTTTTTTAATTCTCTCAAATAAGGTCTTTGTCCCGTTTCTCTCTCAAGAAACACTTTAGTATATTTCTATAAAATTTTCATTACCTGTAAGAAGAATGCTGAGAATAATAACATGTTCATATCTACATTAGATTACTGTTCACACATCTCAGAAAATCATTTTCAATGTTTCCATTTACCTCTGTCTTTTAATTCAAATCAGAAGATGATGAATGTAATACCCCAATGTAGCAGCTAACAATACAGACAAAGACAACTAAAAAACTTGCCTTTGTACTTGACTGTCTAAAAACCTCACCCATTTTTTTCCTACTTCATTTAAAAAAAAAATTGTCTTAAAATCTTCTGAAGTAAGCTTCTCAAGAGAGACAACCATAGTGCAAGGTCTGTTTTTATTGTTCACTTTTACTGAATTAAAAACTGTATAAAGACTATAGATGTCCACATCTTCATTAGATTGCGTTGTGAATTACCGGTACATTGTCATTTTCAAGATTCATATTCTCTGAAATTCCACAAGAGTACATAAAAGCTAAAAATTCATGAACTAATCATGTTCTTCAAATGATTCTAAATACTTAATGAGAATTCTGAGAAGAGAACTTTCATGAGACTGCGCGATAATGATATTTCTCTTTTCACAATGATCTTTATTTTTCCTTGTCTTGCAATAGGCGGAGATGACTGTGACAAGCTTTTGGAGCCATTGGGAATGGAATTGGAGAGGATGTCGCAGGAACCTACATCACATGATTCTGAGTGCCAAAGAGAGGATTCTGAAGAGCACAGTTCTACACCTTCAGAGACATCTATGACTAAACCTGAGGTAATGAAGAAACATCATCTACATGGAGCTCCTAATCTTCAATATAGAAAATTCCTGGCGCTGCCCCGATTATTGGCCAATTCTGTTTATTCAGACTGTTTTGATGCACAATCACAGTATTAAAGTTAGAGGCCGTGCCCCCTGGGACGATTGGAATAATCCTTTCATTACATTTGTGAACAAAAATCTCTAGGGGGTTGTTTCCTCAAGATTTTACGCTTTATGCATTTTTCAGTATATTCAAACTGGGATCAAACAATTGCAATTGAACCCTTTTTCTGTAAAAAAAAAACAGAAAGAAGATTGCCACATGTGAGTGCCCTGCAGACAGCTTATCATACTGTTTTTTTTAATCAAAGATCTTTGAATATTGATTACAACTAATTTACCATTATATGTACATTATCAGAACAGAGTGTTACTTGATTATCTGTGAACAGGCATCATCTTTTGTAATCTTTGGAGGTTTCCATAGATAGAGCATGAGTGGGCCTGTTTTTATGGCCAACTAATCCTGTTGAAAGAATATGTAATGTAACATAAATTTCACTCAAATGCAAAATGTTTGTAGGAGCCCCTACATGAAGGCAGTAAGGAAAAGACAGCAGATGTTGCTCCAAAAAGGCATTCTCCTGTAGGGGATCCTCTGATGGACTTCTTGAAGCTCAGGTGCAAGGAAACTCTGATCAGAAAGGAGAGAGATGTTCCTATTCACCAACCCCCACTTCCACCCCCTCTCCTCCCGGTAGCAGACAAAAAGGATGCAGGAGAGCTTCCTCCTACGATAGAGGAAAATGGTTTGTTTAAGTCCCACTGCACTCCTTATAGCTACTTGCTCCCTCTATATAGAAAACAATGCCTCAACGGTGACCATTGGTCCCCCATGATTATCTTGTTCTTATGTTAATTGAGAGCTGAGTTGATGAGATAACCACTTGTCAGTGACCAAGCTGGCTGGTCTAATCCCCCCTGGCCCAACTAGTACAGTTGGGCTTTAATTAGATGTTTCTCTGTTTCTCCCAGTCGGGGAAGGTGCTTTATATTGTGATGGATACATAGAAAAGTTTAATTGATGAGGAGGAGGAGGCGGAGGAGGAGGAGAAGAAGGAGAAACAGGAGGAGGAATACCATGAAAATGTGTGGGTGGAGAAGGAGAAGAAAAGAGAAGGGAGAGGAAAAGAGGAAAAGCAGGAAAAAGTGTAGGGGAAGAAGGAGGCAAAATTATTTTGGTGTTGATAATGCAAATGGGAGTGAAGATATGATATTAGTATAAATTGACATGATAATGATGGGGATAATAGTGATGATGATAACATAGATTAACAGACTATGACCAATACAAAATGAATTAAACAAAATCGATAGATTTTTATTTTGCAAATTTCAGAAATATTCATCTCACTATCCCAAACCTTTTTCTATGCTCTTAAAATGCCTTTTCTTCATCTGTTCTTTTCTTTCTGCTCCAGATACACTTAGGCCTTCAAAACCTCTTACAATTAAGAAAGAGATGATCTGTAAGGATGACTTTGATGAACCTAAGCTGACGCCAACCAAGTCTGGGAATAAGAAGTCAAAGAGCAGGGTAGTTGAAGTTATTCTTACAGGTGAGTTTAGAATATACATGTATTGTGAAAATGACATTTCAATGCGTGCTTGAAAATTGCTTCTCTTTAGCAGAGGAATAGAGAGAGGTACATAAAGGTTAAAGGAAGGCCCTGACAGTCAGAAAAAAACAAAAAGCTTGATTTAATCTACATGTATCTGATCAGGTATAACAGTCTTTCGTCTACATGGCAAATTTCACTTCCAATTCAATGTATTATATTTCTCTTGTGAAAAACAGACTAGGGCCTTAGTAACAAGTTATGTTAACTGTTATAAGCTACTGAAATTGTTGCATTTGATTGGCTGAGAGCAAATTTGTCATATCAATTAGCATTTGATATTGATAACAAGTTTTAACAAACGGCGCCCAAGACTGTCAATGACAATACCTGCATAGACGGAGCAAGTAGTTGGGGTTTCAAGTAATAAAGAGGTTCTCATATGCTACTCATATTACAGTATTAATCTCTAATTTGCCACATGTGAGTTCGATATCAACAGCTATGCTCTGTATTACTTTCCACAAGCACTAACCCAAGTTCTTCATTTCTCCCCCGAACTAGGGTGTCGAATTGGTAAATACATTCAAACCTGCTTTTGTGACCACCTGTCTACAACAAGCACATTTTTTGTTTCCCTTGCAAATGGTTTCTCATTGAAACATGTACTGAAGGAACCTGTCTACAAAGACCACTTTTTGCGTTTCCCTTGAGAGTCGCTGTAGACAGGTTTGACTGTAATTGAAAATATGAAATTCAAAGTTGATTCGACTTTATTTTCATCATTTTCAGCTCCATTTCTTGAGATGGTCAAGGTAATAGAAGAAGAGCTTGCACCAGTGGTCAGCCATCTTCATTCCATCAACGCCTTGTCACCATCCTACACACTCGACACACTCACAACAGATGTCACTCGATTCCTCCTGCTACAGCATGAGAAGCAAAGTGGCTCATCTACAGGTTGGTATTCCCCAATTAAAAGGAAAATTAGGGTGTACTGAAATAGTTGGTATTGCAATGCAAACTGTGCAGGGCTCTACAATACCTTACTAAGATTGAAGTAATAAGTCGTCCAAAGCAGCATCCTTTCTTTTTCTGTTAAAATTGTCAGGTTATAACGTTAAGGTTGTCATTAATGGTAGTGGGCCATTGTTCCATTAAACGCAGCTACAGTAAAATATTCATTGGTAAATGAGTCTGGATTTGGGAATAATGTGTTTAGTTTCTTGTCAGTTGGTGAGCTTGTCAGTTAAAAGCTGGATTACATATTTGGAGGATTTCATTAAGATATTCAGGTGCCATATTATTTAGAACTTTGAAGACATATTGTATACAAACAGACTGTCAAAAGAATGCATTGCTGTAGAGGTAACCAAGTAAATCCTCGTTGGATAATCATTAAAATATTCAGGTGCCATATGATTTAGAATTTTGAAGACATATCGTATACAATCAGCCCTTAAAAAGGAATGCATTGTTGTATATGTAAACCAGGTAACCCTTTATTGGATTATAATCAGTCAGCGGATACTATAGTCAGTCATTGCTAATGTTTACTCCATTTCATGTATATGTTCTTCTCTTTATTTTTTCAGTGAAAGAAGATACAGAGAGACACAAGTATATCGTTCTGCTTCACAGCTATGCAACTGCAATAGACCTGATGATAAACTGTGATGCTGTATCCGCCATCATGCACCTTGCACTTGCTAATGAAAGATACAAGGATATTCTTAAAGGTACATCACTCAAATAATCATATGGACTCAGAAAATAATTTGATTTGCAAAAACACTGTTTTTGAATTTTTCTTGAGCCACATTCATGGCCTAAATTGATCATTTGATCAAGAGACTTACTCAAAGGGATCCTGTAACTTTGTCTCAGATCCTTTAAAAAAATCCCCGATTTAGCTCATGCTGCAATCATAATTATAACCCTGATTATCAAGATATTTATGATTGAAAATCTAAATAAAATTTTACGTTTTCCTAATAGTTTTCGTAACACTACAGTCTATTGGGTAAAATGAGTATGGTAAAACTGGTCACTCAAAGATTTTTACTTTCTGAAGCGAATCTTTTTAGGGCTTCAATATTTATATCACAGACACTCAGGATAAAACGTAGGGCCATGCATTTCAGATTTAACATTTAAAACGATGCCTTTAACTAAGGTCAGTTAAAAGGATCATTGTAAATATGAATTCTATGATATCAATGTTTTTCCAGGATGCCTAGATTCTGTGAGAAACGTGCTATTCAAGAAGCAATGCCTACTTCCCAAGCACACCTTGCATCCTAAGCTACAGGAAATGGCCAGAATTACAGCAGAATGGTTCCAGAAGAAACTCAAGAAAGAAGGAAGAGATCATGACCCAAAGGTATATTATTAAATCTTATCTGCACTAGTTTGGCCATGAGGGATTAGACCTCCCTGCACGGTCACTGACAGGTGGTTATCTCATCAAATCAGCTCTCGATTAACATAAGAAAAAGAGGATCATGGGGGACCAACGGGTACTGCTTAGGCATTGTTTGCTATATAAAGGGAGCAACTAGCTACAAGTAGTGCAGTCCCGTTTTAAATGATAATAAAGGTGATGAGGCGCTCCAATATTACCCCTGCTCTCCTAGGCTATCCATTCTGAGCTCACAGCATTCAAGGAATTCCTTTTTACCAATACCCTTTTCACACCTGGGTGGAGAGTGGCAAATGTAGATTAATGTCTTGCCAAAGGAAAGAAGTGCCATGGCAGCACTTGATCCGCAAACCATGTGACCCACAGTCCAAAGACTAAATAAAACACTTTACATTTCCAAATTCAACTCTTCTGTACAGACTGCATTCTTTATGTTTTGTAGAATGTTGATGTTCTCCCAGAGATATTTTGTTTTAATTTGGAACCTGTTTATATGGATTTGATGTCCAGAGCAGACAGAAAGAGTTATGCAGAATAAAGCAAACTACAATATTAGATGACTGGCACAAACTGCTCTATTGATTTAAATGCATTTATTTTCCTATCATTGAAGCTCTAATATATTTATTTTGAAGTCATGTAATGCTTTTGTATATTAACCATGCCATAATGTTGAGTAGAGCTCCAATTGTTATTCCTAGATATTTGTTGTTCAGCTAATACCTGTACCAAAGAAATCGAGATTGTGAACAGATTGAAATGGTATTTACCTGTTAGTGGACCTGAATGATATCATTCTTTATACAAATAAGGATGAATATGTATCTTCCTTGATAAACATATATTGGCCTTTGCCATAACAGCATTGTTTTCTAGTGCAGTATTCTGTCTCCTTAGGTTCTTGTTGTCATCAGAAGAGAGTATATAAAGCTTGCCGAGAATGTCACATCTGTATTGCTATCAGTTAAAGGTAAGGGGAAGATCAACCATGTATGTGGAAAATGTTGTACCGGTATCTAATATTCAAATTTTCAATGATGAATACATGTTCTGCTTTGCCAAATGTGATTTCAAACCCAGACACGATATTTGTATCCACTAAAAACTCATCTTGAATACTGTGGACATGTCCATTGCCTACAAGTCTGCTACTTTGTTTAACCGACACCCACACTAGCTATGTTGCTATCAGTGAAGACGTGGACAAAAAAAAAATGACCTGATGATCATGATTGTAAATGACTCAAATTATATGCACATGTATGCCAATTATGAAATTTCATTTAATCCTGTACACAACCCCAGTTATCCAATGTATTTATGGCTGTTCCAGGACTTTCTGCCAGCACTCTTTCCTCAACACCCCAAACTACCTACATGGCAGTCATTGAGGCTCTGGACAAACACAACTGCTTGGTCATCATACCTGCCCAGATCGACGAGAGCTTTCCATGGGCTCACTTCTCGCTGGTCATCGAGTACGAAGCCTCCCCCAAGAGCCCCTGGAAGGAGCTATGCTTGCGCCAGAAGATCAGACACATTGAGCTGCGGTGTGTTGGTCACGCTACTTCTGGAGCCAACCTGGGTCATCTTAGTTCCACAGGTTGTACTATTTGTTTGTTGTGTGGCTTCTCTTAAAGCCCCACTGTACTACTTGTAGCTACTTCCTCCCTCAATATAGAAAACAATGCCTAATGGGTGACCATTGGTCCCCCATGATCCTCTTTTTCTTATGTTAATTGAGAGCTGAGTTGATGGGATAGCCACCTGTCAGTGACCACCCTGGGTGGTCTAATCCCTCCTAGCCAAACTAGTACAGATGGCCTTCAAGATTAGTGTTACTCCCTGCCTCCTACATCTCTTGTTTTAAGATCAATCTCTGGGGAAATCCCAAGACCTCTTACCCAAACCCTCGAGACATGACCCAATTACTTCCGACATGACCGCACCACTAGGACAGTTCCTTTTCAGGGCAATTTCCATGTGGCCATTAATCCCAAAGGGACGGTCTTATCAAGGGTGTCATGTTCATATGCTAAATGTGGCAAAGAGCAATTATTAATAGGGATATATTAAATCAATCTGTCAGTCTCAATACAATAGGTTCATATCCACTGAAGATAAAGGCTGTACTTTGTTTATCTAGAGGTAAAGAAACAAACTGATTAACTGATTAAATCTCTTTTGTTTTCAAAATTGGCATCAAACAGTTTGGTCCCATCATCTCATGGAAGATTTTGGGAGAGATTTTGACAGAAGAGATTGAACGTACAATTCAAATACAAATACAAATCAAATACAAAAACAAATACAAATCAATTTAAACTTTGCAGCCACTAGGATACTCGCTAACAAATACCCTGTTTTATATCTTCTCATCTTCCATGGACTAGATGGTGTAAATGAGAAGAAAGCTGATGAAAAGCCAAAACAGATTCCACTCAAGCTGATTGGATCTGATAGTGTCATCAACTCATCTAAGCTACTACACATGCTAGAGACAAGGTAAGATAGACCATTCTTGATGAGAGTATACAGTCTGCTTGAAATTTGGACAGATAGTGAATATTCTCTATGGGAGGTTCATGAATTTTACATAAGGTTCAGAGGATCAGCTGTTGTCAAGGCTATAGTAGCCTTTGCACAAATAATTGAGATTGGTTTGTTCATCCAAGTTGGAATTTTTTTCAAAATAGTTTCCATTTAACGGTAATACAATGTTGTTAAGCTCCCTTTCAAGATTGATATTACTTTAGCTTTAACACAATGTTTCTTGACTAAAATTGACTCATTTTCTTTTCCCATTTGGAAATTATATATAAAAACTGCATATTCCGAGATCTTCATGGTCGCAGCTGCCATTGTATGGCTGTAGGTGCCATTTGAAATTTATTGGGAGCACCAATAAATTTTGAAATTCAAAATTCAAAAGTTTCCCGAAAGCAGAAGTGTTTTTAGGAGCTAAATTTGCTAATACATCCACAGGGGCATCCAAATATACCAACATTTTAAAGAATCACTATCCGGCTAATTTTCAAAATTTCCCAAAACTTTGCATTACCTTTAAAACTTGAAGTAGAATGAATACGTGACTAATTCTTTCGATTTGAATAGTGCTTTAATAGCTGATAATGCCGGATCTATTCTCCGCAGGTATAACATACTGATCGTTGAACGCACCACTGCCTCAACCTAGTCTGCAGGCACAGACCCTAATTTGACACTTAATCAAAAAATCATTGTGCCTTGAGAGAAGTCTAGCCCAGCTACCTACTGGCTGTGTCAATATGCAGCTACAGTACATGGCCTATGGTAGTCTTATAGTGCAGACTCACTTTTACGACTGACCAGGGTCTGTGCTTGCAGACTAGCCTCAACCCATAACTCTCCCCTGACGTGAACTGCCCATGCCGAACTCTTTAAGAATAGCTTCCATTTAATGTAAAAGCAGAATGAATTGGTGTCTAATTATTTTGATTTGAATCTATAGTGCTTAGCTGATAATGCTTGATCTATTCTCCGCAGGTATAACATACTGATCGTTGAACGCACGACTTCCTCAACCCATAACTCTCCCCTGTCGCGAACCGCCCATGCCGATCTCATTCTTGACGAGAGGAGAGGCATCATCATCGTAGAATTGGAAAGCTTTCTGGGAGAGGGGGCTGTAGAGCCACTGGTTCATCGCATCACAATGCTCTCACAACAGTTCTGCAAGCTGTGGGTCATTCTGGAGGGGAACGGTCAAAGTAACAGGTGTGTATATACTGCTGCCACGTATCTATGTTGTTATGAATAAAAGGGAGTGTAGCCTGACAAGACTATGTGTCTTTCCCGTGGCCAGACTCAGGGCTAATCGGGTATAATACGACTACGAACGACGCAACCGCAGCACTCAAATGCGTGCAACATACGCAAAACTGAAGCATGAGGAGAGCTTCGGTCTGTTTTGCGAACGGCGACCATGTAGAGATTAAGCCGCTGACTACCGTTAATCAAGTCCACTCGTTTACGTGCAGTTGTCCAAAAGAAGACGTAGATGGCGTTGACCAGTATTTGCCAAACTACACTCCCTTTAAATGTTGAGGATTTTTGTGATCATCCCCACTTCAAAAACAGTTTGCTGATAATATAATGATCAGACTACCGGTATGTAATCATCACATGCACACGTAATCACCAACAATTAAGATTTAATTTCTTGTGAGATACACAAGAGATGGGATGTATGATTGAGACACATGCTTGAATCTTCAGTTCAAGCCAGTTTGGTCAAGTTTTCACTCAATGACTACTAGATTTTGATTAAATCATGTTGTATAAAGAGGTATTTTATACAAACCAAATTTTAATGGGAGAGAAACAGAAACAACGTTAAAATCAGAATTACATACCTGCCAACCTGAGACGAGAAATTAGGAGTAAATTTTTCTGGATGGACTACGAGGTCGCGAACCACCGAAGGATTGGGTAGTAGCCCGTAGATTGGGGGGGGGGGGGGGGGGGGGGTACACAGGACTTTAGGGTCTATTTTTTTTTGCAGCGGCAGGGTAACTGGCAATACGCGGTAAATCTGTGCAAAAAAAACGAATTTAATCATGCAGCCCTTCAACGCACGCAATACGTGAACTCTAACATCGCGTCAAAGGATAAAAAAAGCTTAATTTGGCTTAAGCAACACCAAAAAAAAAAAAAAATTTGAAATTTTGAAAAAAAACAATATTCCGGATTTTGGGGTCCTAAAAATCCAGAAAATGGAATATTCCGGATTATTCGGAAGGGTTGGCAGGTACGCTGAATTCAATTCGGTGTAGCGATTGTCCAACAGCTCAGTTACGGCAACATTTGACATGCATCGATCAAACTATACACAGTACATGTACGGTACGCCTCGCCATCGCTGCCCCACTCCACTGGCACCGACTCACCTCCGGTACCGCACTGCAGCGTGCATTCACTCTGTATACCATAGTCCCGACACACTTCTTCCAAATACTGGATTAGACAATTGAAAAGTTAGTACGGTACGGTAAACTCCATGAATCCATCAAGCAAGCGTATTCCTTGGGATTGGAAGACATTATAAGTAAAGCTGACAAACTTTTGCAAGTTTAGTAACCATTCACGATCACACGTCGAAGCTAACCCGTTCGCTCAAAATTTATCGCACGTGAAGCGTGCATGTTCTTGTACATCGCTTGCATGGGTGTTTGTGTGTGTGTACAGTACGTGTATGGAGAGTACATGCAAGGCCAGACGCTACACACACACACACATAATGCTGATCTCTACGCTATAGATCAGTGGCACAAATACGCTGCAAAACCGTCATTACAAGCCAAATTAGCTTCCGCGGCCATCAACACACACACAGTATACTACACGAGAGCTCTCACACAAATCGCGGCAAATGGTAATACAAGCCCAATTTGGCTTAAATTTCCAAAATGCGGAATCTCCCGCATTTTAAGGTCCTAAAATTCCAGAAATGCGGAATATCCCGGAAAATGCGGGAGGGTTGGCAGGTATGGTCTTATGCAACAGTCGTTTGTTTTAAAAATATTTTAAAATTAAAAAAAATCGGAGTTTTGAGGCATGCACTCGGAATTCGGAGTTGGTATGAAAAATGCGGAGGAACTCCGCCTAAATCGGGGTGGTTGGCAGGTATGGAATTAGACAGAAAAATATATATGTAGACAAGAACTGCAATTCGCTACCAGTACCAATCAAAGGATTTTTATTTTTGTGTACCCAATTTAACTCATTATAATAATTGCTGTTTAACATTTTCATTATAATGCATCAACTAACGTTCTCCTTTGTATTCATTATTGAACTGTTATATCCAGCAGTACATTCTAAATCCTTATTTCATGTCCCCCCCCCCACCTATTTTACTGTAAATATGAAAATATTAGTCTCTGAACTTTTGCCATGTATGTGTAATAAAACCAAAATTAAATTGAATTGAATTGATTTCAATTTGTGATTGTTTTTGTTTGTTTGTTGTTGTTTTTTGGACAGATATGCTCTTGGCGGTCATGTGGTAGTAAATACTTGCAAGCTACAAGCAGCCCTATCACAGTTCACAGCCAAGTCACATGACTTTGAAGTGAAGGTAACAAAAACCTTTTCCTAATTAAAGCTAAAATGTAACTGTTTTACCACTATGCGACGTTTTGATGAAGCAATTAAGAGATGAAGAAGAGTGTCTTGAAGACATGAATTAGAGAGGGGAGTGAGAAAGGGAGATCGAGACATGTAAAGGGGATATAGAAGGAAAGAGAGTAAGGGAGGGGGGGGGGGAGAGAGTATGAGTTAGTGAGAGAGAGAGAGAGAGTATGTATGAGCAGTATGGCACATAGCCTATCCGATAGGCGTCGGGCTAAATGGCAAGTGTACTAATCGCGTTATGGAGACAGACATCGGCGCGGGCGACAGCCCGAGCGCCTATCATCACTGGTCAACTCATCATTATTCATATATGTGTATCGTATGTGTGACGAGCGTATTCTCATGCATGATTCATAAGACAAGCCTTATCACGTGATCGATCACTTTGATTCAACCAATCAAATATCATCTCCAGGTTCCTCATCGCTCATTGGCCTATTTTGGTCCATGCTTCATAAATATTCATGAAAGAGCTTTGCAGGGGGTTCGTAGATTTTCTACGAACGAAACAAGGAAAACAAAGAAAATAAAACTGTGTGAGTTGACCAGTGATGATAGGCGCTCGGGCTGACGCCCGCGCCGATGCCACTCTCCACATAAACGCGATTAGTATACTTGTACAGCCCGACGCCTATCGGATAGGCTATATGGCACATTGATGAATGACTTACCAGAACCTATAAGCTTGATCCTTGACAGACTTACTGTACTTGCAAGGTCATACAACACATTTGTCATATCATACTCCACTGAAGTGATTTCTTACTGTGCCCTACACAATTTTCTTTACAGGTGATGTATTCTAATGACAGTATCTGCACAGCCTCTACCATTAACATGATCAGTGACAGATCTAGGAAGGTATCTGCAGCAGTATGGCAAAATGATGACCGACTCTATACCAGAACCTATAAACTTGATCCTTGACAGCCCAGATCGAAAAACCAGTTGAAACCAGTATATTCAACTGTTTTTTTTTTATATGACTAACTGTTGCAAGGGCAAACAACACATTTGTCATATCATACTCCACTGGAATGATCTCTAACTGTGCCCTACACAATTTCTTTACAGGTGATGTATTCTAATGACAGTATCTGCACAGCCTCTACCATCAACGGTATATGTGACATTTCTAGGAAGGCCTCTGAAGCAGTATGGCACAATGATGACTGGCTCACTCGACCTTGGCTGACTGAGAGACTGAGCAAGGTTGGTGACATAATTCATATTTGTCAGCTTTCGTTTAAAGCCTGTCTGCACTAGTTTGGCCAGGGGGATTAGACCTCCCTGCAAGGTCACTGACAGGTGATGATCCCATCAAATCAGCTCTCAATTAACATAGGAAAAAAGGGATCATGGGGGACCAACAGGCCCTGATTAGGCACCAATTAGGCATTGTTTGCCATACAATGTGAGTCAAAAAAAAGTTTACACCTAGAAAATTGCTAATTATTTTAAAAGTCATCTATGAACAGTAAATTATTATACATCTTATGAAAGAGTGTTTCATCCTGAATCGTTTATTATCATTGTGTGTGGTATGTGTTTACGCTTGGATGAACAGGAGGCATTGTTTGCAAGAATGCAAAATCGACATGCGCCAAAGTTGCCTATGTGATGTTTGAATAAAATAATTGGGATTTGGTTATTAATTCAGTCTTTGCAGATAAAAAAAAAACATCCCTAATAATATAAATCATGCCACACATATCAAATATCGAATATCAGATATTAACGAACATTTGTGCATGTGTGTGTGTGACTTTGCTTCTGCAAAAAGCATAAACAATACATTTCATTTGATACATTCAATTCATTCTCTCACTCCGCTAATCCCAACATAATGCATACTGTAGGTATCACTTTGGTGAAAGTCGATTTTTGCACTCTCTGCAAACAATGCTTCCTGTTCATCCAAGCGTGAACACATACCACATAAAAATGATACCAAATGATTTGGGATGAAACACTCTTTCATAAGATGTAAAATAATTTACTATTCATATATGATTTTTTAAATAACTTTTAAATAACTTTTTTTTTACTCACATGGTATAGGGCACAAGTAGCTGTAGAAAGTGCAGTGGGGCTTTAAACCAAAATTATTCTCTTGAGCTTGAATTGAATTGAGGACCATCATGTGGAAGTAAAATTCTCAATCTGTTGGAGATCACTCAGGATCAACTTCTATTGTTTATCAGCTGCAGGAAGATAATTGATTCGTTTATAGGGGATAGTAATAGAAGTGTTTTTTTCTGTTATTATTACGAGTCATAACGCTCTAGTCTATTTTAGAAGCTTGCTGGTATCTTTGCTGGTTTATAGCTTGATATACTGTGTGGAGCCAGGAGGTGTTAACGTGTATACTCGTGTTAACATACAGCTACCGCCACTGGCATTACCTCCCAAAAGTGTGTTCATATTTTTAAATCAGTGGGGAAATTTTTTCAGTTACACAATTTGTCATTAATCTTTTAAAAATACCAAACTTTCTTTCAGCATGAGAAATTCTTGACAGGATTTCCCTGTGTGAACTCCTTCAGTGCTCAAGTCATGCTTACAGCTGCTCCTCTACCAGTGCTGCTCTCAGCTCCGCTCACATATCTCTCAAAGCTCTGTCCATGGATTCCAGCACGAATCATCGCGGTAAGATGCTAATTAACAAAGACTGTCTGACAAATGCAGTGGCACTTTTAATAGCAGTACATAGTGTTTTAACAATTCTGTTTTAGGAGATGATGTACTTTCCATAGAACTTGCCATTTCTGTGGGGTGACAGAATCAGTACATAATATTTTACTAACATATTTTTTGCTAAATTGTCAAAATAATGATCATGTCTTTATAATCAAAATGCTGTGATTATGATAAATGTCTATGCAACAATCATAAATTCTTTGTATGTTTTACCGCATGCATGATATTTTTACTGAATTGTACTATTAAATGGAGCATCATGCTATTTTTAAACCTCTCTTAGAATAACAATTCATTCCTTTAATTGCTACTTATTGTTGCTTACTGTTACAAAATATGTTTATTCTAAGATGTACAGAAACATTGATTCTAGAATAAAAGTCTGTGACCCATGAAAAAAGTTTTGTCTTGAAGAGAGTAAGTAACAAAGTGTCTCTCTGGTTTTCATCCCTGCCCATAGAATTTCCACAAGTTTGTTCACGATGAGAGTCCTTTGTGCGATCGTCCTTCAAAAGTCCACCTGACACAGAGTAGAGAAGAGTCAAGGTCTAACCAAGCTGAGTCCCTCCCGCGGGACAGATCTGTGATTGATCAAGGAAGCAGGAAGGCCATTGCAGATGAAGGAGCAACAAGAGGTCTGCAGGAAGATACATATGATATGGGATCCTCCGACCGGTACCATCAACAGCATGGGAAAAGAAACAAGTGGAGCATGCTGCAGAGTGAACGTGAGAACATAGGTCAAGGTGAACTGAGGCACTCGCAACAGGATCTTCCTGTTATGATCAAATCTGAACCGGTGGATGATTACCCTGTCTATGACCTTGATGGGGAAGAGCTATATCCTCTAGAACGTTGCATTCCTGATGACCTGAAGACACCGCTGGAACTGCTTGCATCAGGTGACTCTATAAGAAAGAACCAACCTGGCTTGTCAAGGTATAATTCAGAGGATTTTGATGCAGATGATGCAATGGCTACCAATGTGGATCACCATCCTACAAGAGATCTCTTACTCCACTTTGACAAGAATAGATCATGTCGAAGGGACCTTTCCGACCTCCTGTCGTATTCATCCACAAGCAAGTCTGGTAACGCCACATTGTCGGCAAGCGACTGGACCATGGAGGAAGCAACGCAACCAAGTCAACGTTCCAGCCTTAGGGCTAGTGCCAGACAGGACTACTCGGGCATAGATGCTCTTCTTCCAATTCAGCATCAAGATCTTCGGCGTCAGGAGTGGGATGTAGGACAGCATTTAACCAACAAAGAAGTGAAAAGTGACTATTCTAAGAAAGAACAGATCCAATTCTCTGTTCAGTCAGCGAGTGTGTCAGCACAAAGAAGTAAGTTCTCTACAATCATGTTGAAGCTCATAATAGACCTAGACGTCTTTGACACGTCGGGGAAATGCATACAAGCCCCCATTCAAATTTTTGATGAATATTGATATTCTTAATCAACTTACTTTATTTTTGTTTTGTTAATCTTTCAATTTTTTTAATAGCTTAAAGGTGAAATTCAAAGAAAATCACAAATATTTCAACTAATGTATCACTAGAAACTGGTAAGCTAACAGATGGTCATCGTACAAGTATTAGGTCAACTACATATCGGGTGATTAAAAAAAATACAAATACAACCACCTGCATAGCAGCTGGGATATACGAGAGATTCGCCGGAAAAATAACGATGTTTTAATGACGTCACTATATGGACCAACACTGCCCAAGCAGACGACATCCCATAGAGAATGAACATAATGGCAAAGCTATTATTTCTCAAATTATAATAAGTTTAGTGTATATAAATGTAATGGCATGTCAAACCATTCAAAAAGGGATATGACCCGATTCTGATAACTAAAATCTTTTGCTTGTAAATACACAGGATAGGGGTTAATTAACAATCAAAGAAACCAGACTTTCAAATTGAAAAACCCCCGGAATGATATTAGGACGGCATTTGTTCCCTCTTGAAACGCCGAACATACCCCGGTGTGTGCAGCTGAATATACAATGGCGTCTTATTTTGTTTACAATCGACAGATTCCTTTATTTTTGTATCGCTGCATTTGTCATCAAAATAAAAACATGCGCGGGTTTAGAGTAAGGCAATAGATTATACATTTAGCCCGACGGTAGTGAAGTAAGAGAAAGAACTCGAGAGAAGATGAAAACACAGGCACTGAAAATGTGTGAGATGTCATGGGACATCGTCTGCTTGTGCAAGTCATGTCCATACTGTGATCTCACACGTCTCAGCAGCGTTCGGAGAGCTCTTTAGGTGCTATGCGGGGGCTGTATTTAAGCGTTTTGTAATTTATAATAATCATTACTTCGAATGTTTCCAAGCATTGAATTTTGATAACCTTGTCGAATCAAAGTTTCAACTTTGCAATAATGAAAATAAAGTTAGTTTTTAAAATCAATGAATATCTGCTTTAATACATCATTTTAAGCTCTTCACAGTTGGCTGTGAATGAAGCTATACTAAAGCTTTATAGCCTTCCATTTCTTTTCATTTTTAAAATCCCAATGAGTGAGATGAAAAGCCTTAGTGTTTCATTTTCAGCACAACTCTTTGATTTTGTAGTACTTATCAATGATCTCTTTACTCACGGTTCTCTTGTTTGAATCTTAAAATCCAGCAAACACAAGAACACATGGAATCGATCAAATTCCTTGTTCACGAAGGGGAGCTCCAAGAAAATACATAGGTATAGCACAACCCTGTCCCCGGACTGCTATTGGTAATCCGTTGCAGATGACCATTCCCAAGGGTTCTTCAAGCAACAAGACTTCAAGGCGTGGTGAGTTTGGTACCCTTGCAACATCAGGTTTACCGGCGAGAAGAGGAACCGCTTCAAGTCAGAACCAGAATCAGGTATGAATATAGTCAAGTAACAAAGGCACACACATATATGAAGAATGATAAATGTTTGATTTCAGAAAGAAGATCTGTGTTCTCAATGTGTATGATGAAAATGTGTGTATAGTGTTTCATATATTTCTTAGTAATCCATCTGCTTTGTGATTTTTGGATGGCTTTAGTGTTCCTTTACTCATTTCCTCCAGGTTCTTATTCCTATTCCAAAGAGGTAAACTATGCCACATTTTAAACTTTATAAACCATATTACTTCATTTCATAGGGATACTTTCCAGGGCAGAGGCATCCCCAGGAATATCCCAGTCAACAAGATCAGCATCGTCGAAGACAACCTGACCACCACCAGGGTCAAGGACAAGAGGTCCTACACGACAGGGATGACCACTGGGGTGGGGGAAGGGACGCAATGATGCTCTCAAGACCAGGGTGGCTGCAGGGACAAGCTTCATCATACCAGCATCAAAGAAGCGATGCCTTCCTTGATACCGGTGAGTCTGATATTTACTACTGGCAAGTCAGGGAGGAGCTGTTGCGTAGTTGAAGCCCTGTCTTATTAAATGCAATTCTGTGCTAAAGATATAGAAGTCTGTCGCTGTGCAATTGACTAGGGAAGTTGCAGCCACTTTGAATTGATCAATAGGGTGGGGCCTTGGGCATTCATATTAAGAGTTGCGAATGATCTGAATCAGTTGTAACTCAACTTGAATTTAACACCAGTCACAACTCTATAAGAAATGCAAAGGTCCCAAGTTAATAGGGTAACAGTCATTTTGCTTTAGGTATCAGGGTCCAGTCCAAGACTGAGTGGTAAAAAAAACTGAGATCAAGACTAGTCTTATGCAATGGAAGCCTGATTGTCATTTTTACATTTTTTACATCAACATTGTAGCCTGGGATCTTCCTGGTCATAATTCCAATGATATTTGATGCAAAATGTTCTTTCAATTCCTCAGGCAGACTGAGCTGCATGGGGGATATCTACACTGATGGCCCAACAAAGAGAAGAAGACTGACCTACGAGAGAGTGCCAGGATCTAAGGGAGGACAGACAAAGCTTGCTTTTAGGTAGACATGGGACAACACGTAATGGCCATCAAGGTCACCTTAACATTTCAACCCTAAACAAGGTTGGTTTATTTTACTGGTGCCCTCCTTCCTTTAGGGACAACACTTTTTAACCTAGCATGTACATTTGACAAATTACAGTGCCGTTTACATTGACGAGGAGTTTTAATAAGCCCATCAAATTTTGAATCAGTACGTCAAACTGCTTTTGGAATTTATATTAACCAACAATTCATAAATTGATGTGTGACATTTGTTTATTGTGTACAGTAGATAAGAGCAAATGCAGCAATTTTTATGAATTATTAAATGTTTGAAATAGATAGGAATCATTCAGCTGTTGCATTGCAAACATGTTAAAATAATGTGTCTTCATCAATACATGTACTATCAAGTGAATATCAGTTTCATATTGTTAACTTTAAAACTTGTTGCAGTTTTTGATAGTAAAATCTGCCTCCCCCCCCCCCTACACCAGCAAACAATAGGCTTTCTTCTTCTTCTTTTTCTTCTCCTCCTACTCTCCTTCTCCTCCTCTTTCTTCTTCATGACTAGTGCAGTCCATCACCTGCTGTACCCTCACACTTGTACCACATTACAACACTCATTTAATTCCCTTTTTGAATTTTATATATGTGAATTGTTGAAGCAGTATGGGTATATGATAGCAACGCAGGCGGTTGAAGCACAACTGGGAGATTTACAATTGATTACAAAAATATTAATAAATCTGTTTTATATCCTATTTCTTCCATGCGCAATCGTTATTCCAATGCACATTTAAATTGAGGATACTGATTGCTACAAAGGGTACACTTACAGTGGCTCAAATCAGGATTAAACATATATGTAAGCATTTATCCTAATGCATCATCTAGTATCCCTGTTTATTTCATCTCCCAGCCCCATACATATCATTATAATTGGTGTCTGTATTGCAAAAAGTTGATAGAATGTATAATAATGCAGATTCCTAAAACGATCCTTACATTATGTAAGGATTGTCCGAACACATCATTTTGTATTTCCTGTTTATTTTGCATTCTAGTAAAATATCATTACACTTGGTGTCTGCATTGTAAGAGGTTGATAAAATCTGAAACCTAGACGGATTCATGAAATGATGATTTTAAACTTTATTTGAATTGTGTACATATTATATATATGTATGTATTTGTATTGATATTAAATGATGTAATCTCGCATCAAAAAACTTCTAAACAACATTTGTATGGGTGTGCTTGTCTAAGTAGTGGAAAATGCTGGATTACTTTTCATTTCTATGCATTATTTTATGTGCATTCTGTGTATTTATTATGATCAATAGTCACATGGACATGTTTTGTTATGTTCCCTTTTCTCTCCTTTTTGGTCATCTTTTGTGATGTAATGACATGTAAACCGGATAGATTGAAATATATGACCGCAGCTTGCTAAGAAAAAGATCTTTCATATATTTTGGATTCAGCAAGCCAGGGCAAAGTACACACCCTTCATCATGTCTGCCCTGGTAAATAAGATCCCAAACAAGGGAAAGATGAAATTGGTCAGATGTGTTAAGATCACTCAGTTATGTCACTATCTCTCAAATACCCTCTTATTCACACCCCCCCTTCTTTTTCTCTCTCTGTGACTTGTCCCTTTTCACTCTATTTTCTCAGATCTTATCTTGACTCTCACAATACAATCACTTTTAAGTGATTTTCAGTTGAATGTTTTTCCAGTTGTGGAAAATGTACAACTACAACTGTAGTACAACCCTGCATTTTAATGGCTTGAAATATTTTGAGGCTTGTAAAACGGTCTGGAAACCACCAAATATGCAACCCATTTATAAACCTACATTATTGTGATAAATCAGGAAATTGGGACATATTTGCAGAAAAGTGCATTTGACTCATAAATTTCAATAGGTACATACAATCCAGGATATCATATTGCAATAGGGCTTCTGTGAGAGTCAGCATTGTTGTAAGAATTAAAGATGGATATTTGATCATATTTTACATTTTAAACTATGTAATCTTTTTTAATGGTCAGAATGTCCAAAATCCTTATTTCAAAACCACATGTCAAGTTTAATCACATATCGTTATCCCGTTGACTACTGAATTCTGTTATTCCCATAGACTCTAATACAGGAGCTACACAGCTCCCTGTAGGCAATATGTTAATTTTATGCTAGGGCTATTGGGCTAACTAAGACAAAAAGTTCAGTTGGACATATAAAAAACAAAGTTCAACACTAATGAAAATGTTTGCTTTTCTTCAGCAGTTTATTGATTTAGAAAAAAATGCATGTCATTTAACTACATCACCAGTTTTAAGAACAAACTTAAATGACAAAATAAACAAGATTTCTACTTCTAAAGCTAGTGCTACCAACATACATGATGAGAGCATAATTACGTAAAGACTGCAGGTTTTATACAACTGTTTATAAAAAAGATGTTTAAAAAGGAAAAAGTATTGTAAGTCTGCTGGTGAATGATCATCCCTCTATACTTTTCCTTTTAGTAAAAATGAGTAGTACTAGCTTAAGTTCTCTCTTCTCTTGTACATGGTGTCCTATAGAAATGTTTTGTTTGAGACAGGTTCAATTAAGTTAATCAACCATTTTGGCAAAGGTATCCCTCATTACTGAAAAAGATGCAAGGTCTGATAGAGTTGCGCAGGTGAAATGGGCCTTCGAAATGCCATGCCAAATGAATGGCATGAAAATACAAGCAGCAACATCGCAGCTAAAGTACACAGTATTTAGAACTAGCGAGCAAATCGTGAGTGGAAATGCAGTAATTATCTTTCACTATGACCCCCCCCCCCTCCCACATCCCTTTGTACTTTTTAAAGCTTCTAACAGACTTTACCCGAAGATTTACATATGCTTCACCTAAAATTCTCCAGATTACAAATGGTTTATCTTCATGCCTAAACAACTCTTAGTAACATCAACCTTCAAATGTGAAGCCACATCCATTCATCTCCTCACTTTACATCATCAACACTGACTCAGGTATCCACCTTAAATTGACCTTTCCGTCAATTTGGATTGCACTCCTAATCCGAGTCCACGTCCATGTCTACATTCTGTATGTCTGCATCCCCTTCTCCATCTGCGAACCCTTTCCCCTTGCCTTCCCCTCCTGCACCACCACCCCCCTCGCCCCCCTCCTCCTTATCACTGATGAACCCCTTCTCTTCCTCATCATAATCCCGCTTCACCTTGGAGGACTTGCCGCCCTTGGAAGAGGGCTCGTCGTCCTTGCTCTTCCTCTCGGAGGACCTGTCGCGCTCCTTGTCCTTTTCTTTCTCCCTCTCTTTGTCCTTGTCTTTGTCCTTTTTGTGCTTGCGGCTGCTGCTGCTGCGTTCCTTGCTGCGACTGCGGCGGTTCTTCTTCTCCTTCCTGTGCCTGGTGAGAAAAGGAGACAGGGTCAAATGTGATGAGAAAGTGTCATGTAACGATAAAGTACAACAATATATGCAGTTGATTTTCGCATCGATATACTGTATGTCTGGACATAAAATTGACAGAAGTTGTGCAAAGATTTTAGAAATCCAAACAAGAGGCATTCAAGCAATACATGAAAAAATGGCTTCTCACCCCCCAAATTTTAATTCAGATTTACGTCGATCTCAGGAACTACCCATTTTTTGGGGAAAAGAATAATGATAAAGAATTTTTTTTTTTTAAATAAAAAATCAGGCTTGAACAGTCAATCTGTCTGAATTTGTTCAAAATGAGAAGGCTTGTAATGATACCCCCCCCCCCAAAAAAAAAATGGATTTCCATATTGCAAAACTTTTCAGAACGTCAAGAATTATTTAAATGTTCATATCTGCCCCTAAAGGCAATTGTTCCAAAGTTTAGTCCTATCTCATTGAAAAGTGTGAATCCTGTGTGAAAGTGTGAACACTTTTACCATGATGATTTGAAATGGGGAAAATTAAAAAGCTGCAATTATTATCAGTAATCTCATGTTGGGAGTTAAAAATAGTTCTTTAAAAACCCCTGTAAACCACATCTAATAAAACCTCCATTTCACTCCAAATTCATCCACTTACTTTCTTGGTGGTGACCTTGAGCCCGACCTTGACTTTCTCTTGGGTGGAGGTGAGAGCGACCTGCTAGGAGAGTGACGCCGTCTGAGGGGTGGGGGAGACCTGGTACGGCTACGGCGCTTGGAACGGGGTGGAGGAGATCTGGTCCGACTGCGTCGACGTGGAGGAGGAGGAGGAGGGGGAGGGGACCTGCTGGGGCTGCGCCGTCGGTGTGGCGGAGATCGTGTGCGACTTCGTTCACTGTGTGATGGGATAGATTGACAAATTGATGATAATCCCTCATGCACACTAAAAGCATTGCATTTTATCACGTTTGTGGGCGATAGGATCTACATCCCGCCTTGAATAAGAGTTTGACTGATGTTATGTAATCATTGGACAAAGAACCAATTAGTTTTCCAACCATACTCTTCTGGTACATGTGGCCGTTACCTGTGGAAATACAAGTGCTAACATGGCAGCTAATCTTATTTTCATGAGGGTCTGAAGTGGTGAAAACATTGCTATCATGTGGCTACAAAAGATACCACATGTTTGAAGCCCTCTTTAACAAATTTTTAAAAATCTGTGGCTACGCAGCCTTATAGGTAGGTTTTACCTGATAATGTATTAGACCGCAAGACAACTAGCCAAAGACTAGATACCATTACAGAACACTGACCAATTACTAGGTACGATTACTCACCGGCTCTTACTCTTGCTTCGTCGTCGTGAACTGTAGCTCCTGGGAGGGGTCTTAGACTTTTTGCGTCTGTCCCTGCAAAAAATCAAGAAAAATTGAGTTATTATTATTATTATTAAGTATTTGGCCTTATCTGTGCTTGGGAAGCGAAAAGCGACCTGAATCACTGTAACCCTCAGCTCTCTCCCCCTGGTATAATTGATTGGGAGTGTGTAGGTGGACCACAACACCGGGGTTTCCCCCTACTCTTGTACGAAAAGTGCAGTGGGTTCTTAACGTGCAAAGGTGGGGACTCTCCTCTCCATTTAAAGGTGAATTGGGAAGAAATTGATGAAAATATGCATGTTTGCTATTGTTGGAATGCTAATGACATAAGGAATCCAATATATTGATTGACAGAAATTTGCAAGTGTTGTTAAGTTATTATTAGACTTAGAAAGATCAATAGTGTAAGCAGAGGAACCCGGAAGCGGTGATATTCTTGCTCGTGACGTAGTGTATGTGACGTATCTCCGTGGACTGTTCCTAAACCCGGAAGTACAACGTATTATTTCAATGTAAATACGTACACAAACATGGGTCATTTGTTTAGTAGATTTTGCAATTTTTGTGATATTTAATGAAGTGTTTTATCAAATATACAATAAAGTAATAAACATTCTTTCAATTATATAAGCATTGGTTACTTCCCGATGTTTGGTTTCCTTGAAATATTGACGTTTGGTACTGTAAAATTGATCGTCTTGCAGATCCTGACACACCGGCTTTGCCTATGTTTTGTTTTGATAATTAGCGTAACTTGAATCTCGTGGCACGGGGAAAACTCGCGATAGCTCAGCTCAGCCATTCGTAGTGCAGTGTTCACTGTGTTTCGGTGTATTGCAGCGTGACATTTTTGGGAGATAATAGTTGTTTTTCTCGGGTTATAATTAGCTGAAACGTCTGTCAATCTAAGCAATTTAAACAAATTAAGCAAGGAGACCGCGATCAGAATGCAGGTGAGCTAAAACAGTTGTATTCCTCGGCTTGTAATTACTTCGTGTCTAGCTGAAATGTCTGCTGATCGAGAAAAAAACGGCGCGGTAGTGCGGTACTTTCTCTTCGCCATGCATGTTGAATCGACGATACAACAGGGAAGAATCATTGGGGTAGGACGAAGAATCACCCCATTTTCCCCATCGAAGACTTCTTCAAATAATAATTTCAAGTGGCCATCCAGATGCTCAGAGAAGTCGAGCAATCTAGTAAGCCAAAATTGTAATTACTCCCTTTGCATATTTTGAGATAATGTCGCCCAACCCGCTGTTTGAATGTTTCCCTATGCACCCGCTGAAGCTCCGACGCCTTTGACGTAGGCGTCGTCTCGGAGCTTCCTAGGGTAGCTGCAGCTGCAACTCCCGCATATCACGATTCGAGTTTACATTCTTGTCAACTTTACATTCGCCCAATTCACCATCATCTTCATTTTCTTTACCATCACCACTGCTACTAACTTCTTCTTTATCATACTCTATTCATTTCTAATTCATTTGAGCTGTCTTCTGTCATTTTTACTGATGATTATCATCCCGATATATAACATCTATACTTTCACTCTGATTATGTACCCTGCAGTGCTATCTGATTGCGAATAGAATGCGCGCGGTGACTGTGTTGTGAATAGTCCACGGAATGACGTCACACGCCCAAACCTCCTTATGGTATCGTAGACGAAATTCTCTCAGAAAAACTTGATTCTTGTAACTTCATTCCATTATATCTCCTTCCCCTTATGTTTATTGACAATGAACCTACAAACAAAAATGAAGAACTGAAAATAACCTTTCTAACGATACCTAATTCAATATGAATGGAATTCACCTTTAACGTCCAATCCAAGTTCAATGAGGGTGAGATTTGCCTCAAAGGCTACAAGCACCTAGCATGATGTATTGGTTATCGTGAAATTGAATGAAAACTTATCAAAAGAATCAATAGATGTCTCAGAAATAATAAGAAGCTAAGACCCCTGAGAAAAGAAAATGGCCAAGGGAAAAAATTGTTGGGGTTAAATTCAGATCGCTTGAAAATGAACAGTGGAATTGACATCTAATGTTAATCAACTACATGTACCTGCTTCTTTCTTTTTTCTTGTCTTTGATTCCAAATTAAGCACTCTTTCATATACAAGTGCTAGGTAAATGGAAATTTTGTCTCGTTTTCAAATAACCATTTGGGTAGTTCAATCGGAAATAATTGGCATCTGGCATTTTCATAGCACGCCCTAATTGCATTTTCTTTCCAAATCTGGTCATAACCTAGATGCAAGATGTGGTACTATGTCCCATTTGCAGGTCAAAAAATGAAAGGTTTAATTCCAACGACATTTGAAAGAATTGTCATAAGTGATTGCAATCACCTAAGTAATAATCTGATTTTAATACCCTTGTACTGAATGGGTGTGCGTTTTGTGCTGCACAAAGATTCCATCAGTTTAGTTTTCGCAATTGCAAGTACCGGTAGTGGGTTATTGATGTAAACAAATGCTCATGTACCCTTTACAGCTCATTTTATGTATGTTATTACCAAAGAAAAAAAGATGTCAGTCAGTCACTCAAAAGTGTCTGACAGTGAAGTCTAGAAAGTAAGCAGGTTTCCTTGCATGATTTGAATTTTAGGACACTGCTAATGTTTAAATTTCACAGATAGGACATACACATGACATACCGGTATACATAATTCCTGCAAATTCCTACAGAATTTGATGTTGGCTGCAAAAGGGACATAGTATCTTTAAGTATCAAAAGCAGAATGGTCTGCTCAGTGAAGTTTACCTCGACTTTTCTCTGCTCTTTGACCTTGTCCTTCTACGTCTTGGTGGTGGCGGTGGTGACCTTGTCCGCGACCTTCGTCTCCGAGGTGGCGTCCGTGATCGTCTGGGCGGTGTCCTTGATCTCCTTCTCCGTGGGGAGCGTGTTCGGCGACGAGGGGGAGGGGACCACGAACGTGAGCGCCGTCTGGATCGGGAACGCCCAGGCGACCGTGACCGCGATCGTCTCCGTGAGCGAGATCGGGATCGTCTCCGCCGGCCGGGGGAGGGGCTACGTTTCTTGTCTTTCTTATCGTCCTTTACCTCAGCTGTGACGTCAGCTAGAAATAAGTTAGAGAAATAAAGAAGAACTTCATTATAAAGAACACAACACTGTTACAACATGCCCTAATCATGACCAAGTTATTTTACCAGGCCCACCTCGTTTGTATTTTTTTCTTATTGTGCTCTCATACAACAAGCTGATTTTACAAGGAGTCATTTATAACAACGTTTCACTGTAATAGTAACTTGCCTAAGTCTGATGAATCAAAATTATATACATGTAATTGATATTCTTTCTCTTTTGTGGCAATGTAATCTAATTCAACTAACTTTTCAGTGACGATTCCAGGTTCTCAATATAAATTTCCCAGCCATTCACTCAATTGCCTGACATTTATACATTCAAAGTATGGCCTCAATTCTCGCTACCCCAAATAGCGATTCTGCCGAGATCCGGGGAAAATCCTGAAAACGCGCATTGCATTATGGGATAGCTTTTCGACATTACAGCTTCCTGTGCCGGCGCTATATTACTAGGCGCGATAGCGCAAACGTAAAACGCCGTCGCCACACAACGTGTATGCACCGAATATGTCGTCTGCTCGGTCTTGGTTTTTTTTCGCAAATATTTCAACGTTTATTTGAACATTTCATTCATTGTTTTTTGCGTCTTTTGACATCAGTGACGATGGTTTTCTTTTGTGAGGCTGCACAGTGCTGGGCTCATGATTCCAAGCGTAAGAACCCTGAAAAATGGGGATGGATGAAGGCCGTGACTTGGGTGAAATTTCCCACCGAAGCTGGAACACGAGCGACATGGCTGCGCTTGATTCGCCGCAAGGACAAAGTGAATTTGACCAAAAAATCGCGGCTTTGTTCGAGACATTTCGATAAGGAGCAGATTGATCCAGATGGTTATGCCAAAGGCTATCCCAAATACTTTTTCTGGAATAATTTTGGTCTCATTGGAGAACACAGGCGCTAGCGCCAGCGGGATGGGACTCTATACCGGAAGTTGTAGTGACGACCCGAGAGAGTGAAAATTACCTCGTCTCGCGAATTTCGAGATTTTCGTACCTATTTAGGGTAGCGAGAATTGCTATTTTAGATTACTAGATACAACTGTAACATATTGTAAACTAGATGGAACTTCGCACAAATTCGAAAATGATGCCTCCGCCATAAGAGTGATTTTACTGACCAAAACAGAGAAGTTTTTCAAATTCAAGGTTGATTGTAATCCATTAACAGGTTCTCAAAATATGGTGATTACAAGCTATTTTTTATATGCATGTATGACCCTTTCATCGTTGACCTCATGACCCTAAAATCTAATCAGTTCATTGGCTTTGCAAGATACCTACATGTAATAAGTTTGATAGTAATCCCTTCGTCACTTCTAATGAGAATGCGTTGACAAGCTATTTTTGCATACATAATGAGCCCCATGACCTTTGACCTCATGACCCCCACAATCTAATCAGTTCATTGACTCTGCAAGATACATACATGTCTTGAGTTTGATTATAATCCGCCTATCGTTTCTAATGATAATGTGATCACAAGCTATTTTTGCATATGTAATGAGCCCTGTAACCTTTGACTTCGTGACCCTAAAATCTAATCAGTTCATTGGCTTTGCAAGATACATACATGACTTAAGTTTGATAGGAATCCATCAATCAGTTCTTGAAATAAGGAGATCACATGCTATTTTTGCATACATGAGCCCTGTGACATTTGACCTCGTGACCCCAAAATCTAATCAATTCATTAGCTCTGCAAGATACATACACGACCCAAGTTTGGCAAGAATCCATCAAACGGTTCTTGAGATAACGCGATCACGAGAACGGGACGTACAGACGGACAACCCGAAAACAATGCATCCAGCTACTTTGTAACAGAGCATTAAAAATTGTTTAATCAATGACATTGAAAACATGCTACCTGGTTTTTATTTCATCCACATGGTGTGAATATTCATTGCTTTGAAGGCCAAGATTTGAAAATATCCTGTCTTGACCGGTTACAAATCTATGCTATTAAATTAATGGGAAGTTCCAGCACATCCGAATGGTCAAAACATTTTACAAATTTTTTAGTTTACAAGAGATCTTTTGGAACTTTCAAGAGCTAAATCGCTCACTGCTCTCATGTATTTTTTCGCTGCTTGAAAGTCAGATGGCTAATTTTTTTCTTCCTGTATACATGTAATCTGGTCACTGGCTTAAGATGGCATAGTTTACCTTTAAGTTTGTCTTTTACTTCAGGTTGTAATGCTGAAAAGAAAGAGAATGTGATCAATTCCACCTGCCCAATTTTTCATTCTTCACACTTGCCAAATTTTGTATTCTATCTTCAACACACAATTAAATGCAACTATTGTGATAATCAATTATAATGTAGAATAATCCAACTTTAACACACAGAAATATTTTTTCTTCTTCAAGTGCTACTTTTCAGCCAACAATTGACCAGTCATTTTGATCATTTGGATTGTGCATCACAAACCATCATCAACAAGGACTCCCCTTAAAGAGAAGGTTGAGTTCTGGAAAGAGGTGAAAAATAATTTGTGAGCATTATCATTGGGTTATTCCATGTCAAATCACCCAAAAAATCTGAAAATCTTAACCCGACCATTTTTGATTTTGATGAAACTTAGTGTACTTGTTGAGTGTGATCTCACAGCACCAAATCCCAAATTTTAGGTCAATCGGGTGAGGGTTTTGGGCGATACGGCCCACCAAATTTTGAGATTTTTGCGAAAATGGGGGTGGCGGGCCGACCTTTGAACCCTTGTATCTCGGGAACTAATGGGTCAATCTTCACAAAATTTGTATTGTTGGAAAGGGTATTCAATAAGGATTCCAAATCTGCCGCCATTTGAAGATTCGTACATGTTGGGGTACTTTGACCTCTTGACCTAAGATTTGACCTTGAAATTGACCTTGTGGATCACGTTACCTTGACAACATTTTTCATGAAATGTAATCTCTGACATGTTCACTAAAACATATAAAAGTTTCAGAGATATCATATTTTTTGTTTTGAAGCAATTATAAGGATTGAAAGTATCTATACTCACAGATATTCACAATAAACCCTATTATAATGTTTACAATACATTCAATATGCACAGTACAACATACATCTTCCACATGCTTTTTTGTTCTAGTCATACTATTCTAAATGTCAGCAGTACTTGAATAGAAATAAAATGACAAGTTCATATAGGCCTAAAGGGTTAACAGGATGTATGGCTTTAGGCCTCTGAGTCGGTTCTAGGATAATTACCCCCCTGGAAAATTAACCCCCAGGAAATGTCCCCCCCCCCCCCCCGAGGACAATAACCCCCCAAGGACTATCACACCCAGAGGACAATTACCCCCCAGGAAATTACCTCCTAGGACAATATGTCCCCCCCCCCCCCCCCCCCCCCGATTCGTTGTACCGTTTTCGACTTTTAATAAGCCCTATTTGTCTGAATTCAGTTTCCCACTCTCGTGCGAAGCTTTGACGTTTCCTTAAATTATTAGAGAAAGAAGACGATTCGTTGTTTTGTCTCGACTTGTCTAAATGAAGTTTCCCCTTTCGCGCATAGCGCGGAATTTTTGGGCGTTTCATCACAACATAAAGAAAGGAAGACGATTCGTTGTACCGTTGTTGACTCTTAAACCTTGTTTGAATTTAGTTTCCCCGAAAATTTTAAACCTCTGATTTCTTTAGCTGATATTATAGGAAAGTGAAACTTCGAGAAAATACAAGTATTGTAGTTGTAGTCACTCTCGAAGTCGTCATAAGTAGTCACAGTTCGTAGGGAAAAAAACTTGTCGGCCAACCGACGATATACATCTCACCGACTTCAAACTTCTGCATTGATATTGTACACGAGGATCGAGCAAGAATACCGACACAGCTGACCCGACACAGCAACATATTTACCTGTGTCTTTCTTGCTCCCTCGACGAGACGAGTCCACCCAAACAACCCCCTTCTCTCTTTTACTCCCACTCCTCCTCTCTCAGACTCTTACCTTCCCTCTCTCTCCTCTCTTTCATCCCCCATTTCTTTTGTTTCCCTTTCACTCTTTTTTCTTCTTTTTCCTTTTCTTTCTTTTCCTTTCTTTCCTCTCCTCCCTCTTCTTCTTTTTTCTCTTTCTTTCTTCTCTTTTCTTTCCTTTCTTTTCCTTTCTTTCTTTTCTTTTCTTTTCTTTTTCTTTTCTTTCCCTTTCCCTCTCTTTTTTTCCCTCTCTTTTTTTCCCTCCCCCTTTTCTCTTTATCCCGACGGCAGCGCAATTTTACCGACAATATCCTGAAAGGTGGGGGGGGGGGGGGATCGCACCCCCCCACACCCCCCCTTTGGCGACGCCCCTGTGTGTACAGTGCTTGTAACTTTACCAAGACTGGTCCAAATTTCTCATCATATTGATGATTCCAGAAACTTGCAGTACACACCAATATTTATATTTTAGATGATCAACCTTTACTGATCGATTCCACAACGTTTCTTTCACAATGCAATCGCATGACCAGAACTCAACTCTATCTTTAAGAAGTTTTAGGGGCAAACTGCCATTGGGCCCCCATCTACATATCCTCACAAGAGTATAATTACCTGGATCTATGGCTGCTTGGATGAGAGCCTGAGCATCTCGGACTTGCTTCATGGTCACGGCGAGCTCCCTCTGGATGTTTTCTTGAGTCTTGCCAGGAGGCTTCACTATAGCATTGTTGGAATGGTTGATCCTACACACAAATAGAGGAGATGACCCCCAAAAAGTAAACCATGACAGCCTTGTATTTCTCAAATTGATTTTGATGTTGGGGGCTATTTCAGCAATGTGCAAGTGGAAAGTCTTGTGGCAGCAGACAGCAAGAAACTGTTTGAATAATAACTTGGCTTGAGAAGGTCCACAGGAGTAGATGAAAGCTTGCCTACTAAGTTTTAAGGTTGATAGAAGCTTAAACTACACGTTATGATTACCCCAACCAATGCAAGTTTTCTTATAAAAAAATGGGGTTTTGAAGTACATGAATGTATCTAAAAGGAATAGTTTCTGAAGTCTGGGGGTTGTAAATTTGGTGAATTTACATTGTTATGTTAAACAACTTCATAGTCAATACAGCCAAGCTGTCATACACATTGCAAAAGTAAACGGTGTGACTTGTACAGAACATGACAGAACCTTGCCCCCACGGTTAACTCATAATTTGGCTTAATAAGCGGTCATATCGAAGCGAGTTATTTCTGTGCGAGTGAAGATGATCACTGACAACACATCATTTTCAATACTGGGTTGTTGGCTCAGTCAGTAGAGCATCCGCTTAACACAACCAGGAGGTTGTGGGTTCGAACCCCGGCCGCGGCATACCTAAAGACGTTAAAAGAGAGGAGTTGCTGCTACCTTGTTTGGCATTCAACAATACGGGATAGAGAAACGTCGATCTGGCGCTGCTCAGTGGCTGCCGGGTTCACAATCAATTGGGCACAAAGAATTTTCATTTTCAGTTTAACTTAATAAAATTTGGAGAGGACTTTAAAAGATTATTATTATTATTATTATTATTATTACTATATTACAATGTAGATCTCTTGTCACCAAGATGTTTCTATGAACTCACTTGATAGGACGACCTGCAAACATGACCCCGTTGTGGGTCAGCCCTTTTGCCACCGAGGCTTGGTCTGTGAACTCTACAAAGGCAAACCTGGTCGGTTGGGTCTCGTCTCCGGCCATTCGGACATACTTGACCTCTCCCACCTGCTGGAAAAAGGTCAACAGCTGGTCTGCCAGGACAGTCTGAAAAGAGTTCAGAATGGTCAAAAAGATGGTAATCATATTTTGAGATATTATTAGGGAGGGGGGTGTTTCACAAAGAGTAAGATCGACTTTAAGTTGGACTTAACTATGGCAGGCCATTCATGCCACTGGTTGCTCTCACCATTATGATCTTTAGATAAAATTATTTCCTTCAATAATGAATTATCAAAAAATGTAAATTCTGTAGATTTGAGACCATGATATGTACGTCCCTGGAGAGACCAATGCCAGTAAATCGTGAGAGCAAACAGTGGCTGTTGAAAATCCTGAACAAGATCAGCGTCCACAAGATTTGAAAACAGACCACCTACATGTAGTTCGTTCCAATGACGAATAAAATTTCTCATTATTTTTATTATTAATTTGTCTTGATGTCCTGTATGACATATTACCGTATATATCAGGAATTGCCATTTTATGCTAACTACAATTGTTGTAGAGTCAAAGAAAGACATTCTGTTTAATGAAAAACAAGAAAAATGAAACAATAAAATTGATTTCAGATACAGGCTCTGTTTCATATGCAAACACAGTAAATATCTAAGAATATGGGGCAACATTGAACTGTCCTTCATGCTATGACATTTTTGTGTGTAGAACTAGAAGGGATGTTATTATAGCTTGCATGGTGTAAAGATTCATGACTCTTCGTACAGATAGGGGGGGGGGGGTTGACCAACACCCATCCCCCTCAATTCTCCACCTCCTCTAGAATACTCACAGCCGAATCCAAGTTGCCGACGTAAATGGTCCTCCTGATCTCCTCCACCTTGGAAGGGTCCACGTTGTTGAGCGGGGGTGGCTGAGGGACTCCTAGGGCAGAGAAACTGTCTCCGAGGAGGGAGAGGCCGTCCCCTGCTCCAGCACCGGCCAGGGCTGCAGGTGGCTAGAGAGTGAAAGAAAGAATGGGACAAAAATCTGTTATCTGTTTGATTTTCCTCAAGACAACTCAAACATCCCACAGCTATTCTATTGTGAAGTTGGTCAGATCTAATACTAAGGCAATAATAATAATAATAATAATCTTTTAAAGTCCACTCCAAATTTTATTAAGTTAAACCGAACTTGGAAATTCTTTTTGCCCAATTGATCGTGAGCCCGGCAGCCACTGAGCAGCGCCAGATCGACGTTGCTCTATCCCTTATTGTTGAATGCCAAACAAGGTAGCAGCAACACCCGTCTTTTAACGTCTTATGACGCGGCAGGGGTTCGAACCCACGACCTCCCGGAAGTGAGGCGGACGCTCTACTGATTTAGCCAACACACCGGTCTAATCATTAATCATATACATGTATGACTTGATACATAATAATATTTAATTTGCTACAACAAATTACTATCATAAAATTCTTCACAAAAAAAAAGGCTTGGTGCACCAATTAATTCTAGCTTTCAGGTGTACAATACAGCATGCCATTTATACATGTAAGTTACATGAGAATATATTTCATATACGAAAAATAAACACAACCTCACTTCCCCTTCTCCCCTAGAAAAAGTAGCAGAATGCTCACATTATCAAGAAATCACAGTTTATGGACATGCAGATTTTCAATATCTAAGAGGCTGGAGTGTGAATGTTCTCATTTTATATATCACAGGCAGTTTCCTATGATATGGCATTCCTATACTGTAAAAGCTGGGGGGTGTTTTACAAAGATTTTAAGTCAAACTTATCTCTTAAGTTGAACTTGAATATTATGGAGAGCCATTTGAAGCCTTATAATGAAATACATTCAAAAGCAAAAGGCAAGTATTTTAGACTTTTCATAAATTCCATATCAAGAACATGAAATTTCCCCAAATAATAGAAAATATGAATGATTTAAATCAACATTTTATGCCTTTTAAAATAATGTTTACAAAATATTTTAAATGATGCTAACGGCTTTTCCATAATTGTTACATGCAAGTCCAACTTCGAGATAAGTTCAACTTAGGATCTCTGTAAAACACCCCCAGGATAAAGTATGTAGCGGACTGGCCAATCTTACCTGCGTGATCTGGGACATCAGAGGTTGGGGCGGGGTGGGTAGGAGTCCAGCCCCTGTCGAGGGGGGGTTGGATACCAGACTTGCGATGGATCCCCCGATGGATCCCCCGATGCCACCTGTCAGACTAGCAACCATCTGCAGAGCCTTGCTCTCCTCTGGCATAGCACCTATGTCAGGATTGTAAAGAGACATTGCATTTATCCATTATCAAAACACTTTGGCCCGGATTCACAAAGGAGGTTTACATTTAGCCCATGGTTTAAACCATCATTTACATAACCCATGGTTTAAAATTAGCGCAAAATAAGCGCAACAACACAGTCAAGAGGTCCAATATTAGACGCGCGCAAGGCAAGGTACGCTTAATTTGCGCTAATTTTCAAACCATGGGTTATGTAAACGAGGGTTTAAACCAATTTTAACCTCCTTTGTGAATTCGGGCCTTTGAGTTATAATGAATCATTGCATCACGATTGAGAGTTGTATACATTATGCGAATGGGGCAAAAACATGTAATAAGTAAGAGCTTACAGGTATCTGATTACCGGTAATCTATTTACCGTTAAGTATCTATGTAGGGTGGCCACCTTCAATATCTAACTAGCATGAAGTTGAGTCAAAATAAATTGTATATATCATACAAAAAGAAGGTACTAGTAATAGGTAATAGTACCAACCATATCATAATAAATTAAAAATTTAAGAAGAAATATAAAAAAATTAGCCTCTTGTGTGTACATTACAAATGGGAGAAGCGGAGGGATTGAAAGTACAGAAAGTGTAGACAGGTAAAATGAGAGTAGAATTGTGGAGCAAATAAGATAATAGTGCCAATGATGACAGCAAAGCTAAGAATTAAAATAAACTTACATGTACACTAAAATAAATGAATGTTAAAGCCCCACTGCATTACTTATACATGTAGCTACTTGCGCCCTCTATATAGCAAACGATGCCTAATCGGCGCCTGTTGGTGCCCCATTATCCTCTTTTTCTTATTTTAATCGAGAGCTGATTTGATGAGATAACCACCTGTCAGTGACCTTGCAGGGAGGTCTTATCCCCTCTGACCAAACTAGTGCGATGGGGCTTTAACAACTTCCTGTGAACATAATAATTTCCCATTTGCTCATAATTCTCGTAGTGGATACAAGCGTGGAAACATACCTTCAGCGTAAGGTGTGACTTGCAGTGGCCTGTCGATGAAAACAGTGTTGGTGAGGTGCTGGGCCATCCCGACGCTGGTTGGATCCTCGAACAGAATAAAACATATTCGGGCTGTCACTGGAAGGACAGAGTCCCTGTGATATATTAAGTAAAGGATAGAAAAGAAGGATTAACAAAAATGTCATTGATGCCTCCAGAGTAACTTTTCGACCACTAGAGTCTTCCAGCTGTGAATGTTGTTATGGTGCCCACAAGATGGTCTTAGCTCAATTCCTTGTCGTCCTTGAACCTTGATGAGGTAATCTCTGAAGCAGCTTTTCCTTGGATGGGACATGCTGTGACAGCAGACAACAAGAGAAAGGTGTACAATTTCTATAATACAATAAGATACACGGTAGTACATTGTGTACGTACAGTGTACATATCCAGTGAAATAGTCCTAGCCTAAGTTACAATGCATGCGCACACTAAGGCTGCGACGCGTACTCGAATACAGGCCGACGCTAACCCGTGCCCGGGAGAGCGCCGGCATGGTACCGTAGGTAAAAATGTTTCCCAGCTCAATCACCGTCAATAGGAGGCGGTAGAGCAGTGGTTTTGTAATCCAGTGACCCGGGTTCCAAACCAAGGCGATGCACTAGTGCCTTTTGGTAAGGCATTAATCCTCATTACCAGGTCCTTCGGAGAGGACCTAAAGCTGTCGGCTGTCTGGTTGCTTACTTACAAGCATTTATGCTTTCTTAGCAGTCAGGTAAAATAACCACCACCACCAACTCACCACTCAGAAACTGGGACCAAATGTCCAGATTTCTGTTTGGACTCAGAGGAAAATAAGTCTCTCATCTTTGGTTTTAAAAACAGCATTGTTACTATTATTAGGGTGTCTGGACGATTTTTCAATTTTCCCTTTTGGATCGTTTATCACCATTATGTATGGATATGGATATTTGGAAAAATAATTTACTCAGAACTACACATTTCAAATTTCAAGACTCACCAATGTTTCTATCAAAAGATACAGACCCCCCCCCCCCCCCCCCATCTAGTCAATATTCATAGCATTTTGGTCAGAATGGACGAAAAAGTGGTACACGCCGAGTTAAAATTTTTGCTCAAAAGCTGCACAGCACGATATGCAAAGCGTGAAGTAAGGGTATTTTCGAACTGTAACTGCTTGTGATCCCTTGGGACTAGAGAAAAAATAAGAGCATGGATATATTCCTTACAGCTGGCCCAACTCGGGGGCTCACTTTGTGAAATTGGTAAATCCTCGAGTTATCATGGAAACAATATTTAAACCGCTGTTTTGATCAAGATATTTTTAGAATTTTTGGGGTGAGCCCCTTTTGGGAATATGGAGAAAAACCTTCTCTTTCATATGACACCTCACTTATTGAGTATCACCTTCAGGATCACGAGCAGTGTTGGTTTAAATCTCATTTTGGTTATAAAAACATTGACCAATTTTGAATGCACATGAACTGAATAGGGATGTGTGCAATCTCTATGGGAAGGATTTTAGCACACAAAACTGAATGCGCGATCAGGCACCCTACTATTATTATTATTATTAAATCGGCGCCTGCAACTGCAACTCTAAGTAAAATCGCGTGAGTTTTCGGAGACGGACTTGGGATACTTACCGTAGTATGGTGGTGGCAAAAAAAATATATATATGTTAATTGATTTTTTTTCTTCAAAACATGGTGTCCAAGTATTCAGCCTGGGAGTGTTCTCGAGTACCACATTACCTGTGTAAACTAATAAAATAATCTCTTGACAATCAATCACAACACCTATCTTCCACTTCCAAATCACTGCCAAACTCTCTAGTTCTCTCTCCTATAAAGTCTCTCCTTCCAATTCTACAGAGCTCTAAAATAACACGTCTGACACAGTATAAGTCCAGTCCAGCTCTGCATCAGTTTTATTAACCCAGGCTGTACATGTGCTCCATGCAAATTATATTCAAATATAGCACAATAGAATTTAAGAATAAACTGAATATTCATAAGAAAAAGGAGAAGAGAACCAATGATAAGTAAGAAGTGGAAATATGCAAATGAGAAGAGAACATACCACCTGTTCTAGCTTGAAGAGTTGGTATGTGGTGGAGATGAATGGATAACATGCAAATGATGTGAAATGAATATATGTATGGAGTAGAAGAGACTAGAGAAACAAATAGTAATCGTGACAAATAAAAGTAGGGAAAGAGTCTAATTTTAACTCTTACATAAACTTCCCTTTCAACTAAAAATGTCCTCATCTTTTTTTAAAGAGCTAAAACATTAAAATATAACACCATAGATACAATTGTAATCTACTCCGATTTCCTGTGTCATGTACATGCATCATAACAGATTACAAGAGAATATTTTTTTTTTAAATTGTTCCTTTTCTTCATGAGCCTGGTTCTTTATAACGGCTCTCCATCTGAAACTGCTATCTTCACAATTTGGAATTACCGGTACATGTTTAAAAAAAAAAAAAAAAAAAAAAATCTTTCAACTTTTTGTATAGATTTCCCCATTTTGAATAGTCACACCGTGACAAAAAATGTTTTGTATACGCTCTCTACTATCTGACCTTACATGTATAATACAGAAAGAAAGAAAAAAAAAATTGTCATGAATTACTTGGAAGACATCGTCATACCGATACCTATAAATTCAAAATGCTATCCTGCATTAACTTTTAAAATAGACGACATCGTCATAAATATACTTCCGTAGGTCAAATTTAAATTCCCAACTTTGAGTTGTTGTTTTTCTGTGTGTGCAGTATTCAGGTATTAAACTATTTATTTCAATCATGTCATCTTGACATTATTTATCATCATGTTCATAATCACGGTCTCATTGTCAAGCTAACTTTTTTAAAGGGAGTCGGGCTAACTCGGACCAGGGGACAACTCGGCCCAGGTACAAAAACGGTCATTTTTTGTCATTTTAGGTTTAGGGTTAGGGTTAGGGTTAGGGTTAGAGTTAGGGTAAAATGACAAAAAATGACCGTTTTTGCAGCCGGGGCCAAGTTTAGACAGAAATAACCGTCTGATTTGGGTCATTTCTTTAATAAAACTGTCATTTGTTGACATTCCCCAATACAGACGGTAACCCAGAGATCTCGTACCGTGGGGGTAGCTATGTACAACTTTTCGTACATGACATTTTCTCCCCGATTTTCTTTATTTAGATCTAATCTTCTGATTTCTAAATCAGATGTAAATTAGGTTGGTATGTCATTTGTCCTAATTACAGTTATCAAAATTTGATAACTTAATATTAAATACATAGAGTAGTGGCTCCGGTGTGCGGCCGATCGGCGGGAACTGCCGATTCTATTTTTATGCAAATACTCACAGAATACTTCAATACCCTCAATATAGAGTCCATATACTTACTTATTAAATAGAAGTCACAAATAACCTAACTGACCCACAGCGTGGTCAGCATTGACCACGTTTCGAAATGCTTTGAGTTCCCCGGTTTGCGGCACGCGTACGTCACAAAGCTTTATGCGCTACGTCACCATCAAAGCATACATGTATACCAAATTACTACAGGTAACCCAAATTCTCATGTTTATCTGTTGCTACGGTAAATTTTTCAAGTTTTAAACAATTTCACCTTTTTACTGAATGGATCATCCCATACGGGGGTACGTACTACTAGAAACTATCGGGTCATAGCGGGTACACACATCAGCACACATACCATCATACACGATCCCGCATGTTATGTGTGTATTAACACCCCCCGCCGCAAACCAGAAAAACACGCAATTACGTGCCGGTTTGCGGTCACCCCATGCAACTGGCCATGCGGTGGCAAAATCAAAATATCTGCGATAGGAGACAGACCACAGCCATCATACTTCCACAAAAACATCAAATTTCACCTCCAATCGGACAAATATCGGACAAATAGAGCTACAATATTGTCGATCTAGTCATGCCTCGATCTCTTAACTTAAAAGTTAGCACCTGCTGGAATTTTCATCGCCGACTGGTGCCGTAGATTTCCGACATCGCTGACGGATACTCCGTACCGACAGGAGCATCTGCTACGGACGTTTTCGGCAGAGCAGAACTTACCGGGGAATCCACGGTAGGTTTCAATGAAATTATCGAGTCATATATATTTTATTTTGAAAACTGATACCCCTGGCCGCAAACCGGGCTATGCCGCAAACCGGAGACTCTACTCTATTCATCAACTAAAACCAAGACGGATAATGTTGACGACGAGACTTTCTCGGATTAATAATTAATTTAGGATCTAAATGAGCAAGCTATCGTAAGTCAAATAAGCTATATATAGATCCCTAGTCTATGTTATTTTTAATTTTTATTATAGACTCTTATTGCAGCAGTTATGAGCAGCAGGGGCGCTGGTCCGAGAATAAGGATCGTCTTCATAAACGAGGATCGTCTTCTTTAACACAGACAGATGCGTCCTCAAAAACAAGGACTGTCTGCATTTTCGCAGACGTTTCATATTTTTGATCGGCGCATTGGCGATGCAAAAAACAGATTCTGCAATGATTTTCTTGATGCATTTTACATTGACTTTGTACAGAGATTTTCACATTATGAGCAATAAATCCTTGGGAAGACGGACAACCCATAAAAGTAGACGGTGAACTAGGGTTATTTTCCCCCAGGGAATCCAATTTTGGCATCGCCAGCAGGCCGTTCTGTAACATGAAACCCCCAGAGCGCCGATGAAAAAAAACGTCCTCGAAAATGCAGACGACCCTTATTTTTGAGGACGCATTTTGTCCTCGTTTATGAGGACGATCCTCATTCTCGGACCAGCGCCCCTACTGATGAGGAGAGTGAAAATCTCGTTGCATATCTCATTCATCGCGGTCCGGTCGAACCAAACCATTTGTTCTGTACAGTCCCGATGACACATACTTCAGTCTCTATAATCGGAGGTCTAGTGGAGCCAGACGTAGTCTCAGTGGAACAACCGACGATTAGAGAGACTGAAGTTTTCGGTCTAGGCCGAGTTGTCCCCTGGTCCGAGTTAGCGAGCCCGGATCCCTTTTAAGAATCTTAACATTAGTAGTTTAGATCTAGTAGAGTAAAGGACCCGGTTTTCGGCCACTTAAGACAAAATCCTATTTTTTGGACTCTTTACTTCCTATTTATTATCATTTCTTGTTCAAATCATGAAGTAAATATTTTTATTATTTAAACATAAAAAGAATCCCAGAAAAAAATCACGAATTGCCATGACAATATTCATTTCAATTTTCACTGTTTTGGAGCCGGTTATCGGCATAGCGAACCAGTTTTCGGACGCATGTACAAAGTCAATAGGAAGCGCTCGCGCGCGCCGTGCGTTTCCGCGCTGATGTATAGCACAAGCGGGCGGAGCAGGTATCCCACGCGGGAGCTCCCGGGTGCTCGCGTGGCCGAAGACAGGCACAGCGGTGATCGGCAATTGGAATCTGAATTAGACGGACATATCGTGTGTGCGTCGCGGTGTGCGGCTGCATTGATTTAATACATGCGATGAGATACTTTTGAGCTTGCGACTAGCACAAAATCGGGCTCTAAATCCGAAAAATACTTGAAATAAAGCTCATTTTATGGTACCCATATTTCTTACAGACACGCGTAATTAAGATACTCGATTTTTCGGCATACTCGTGATATAGGCCCCGCAATTGTTTTGAATCGATTATAATTTTATACTAGGCTTCTAACTTCAGCCAACTCACTATATATACTCGTGATCTAAGCCCCGCGCAACGGCATCGCGCGCACTTCAACACAGCAGCGGGGCCTGTATCACGACTATACTTATATACTCGTTATAGATCTATAGGCCCCGCGCTACGGCATCGCGCACAATTCAACACAGCAGCGGGGCCTGTATCACGAGTATATATTAGCGAGTCTGCTATTCAACTCGCTATATTATACTCGTGATATAGGCCCCGCGCAACGGCGTTGCATGTTCTACAACACGGACATGGGGCCTGTATCACGACTATACTGTATACTCGTGAACAAGGCCCCATCCTATGCATTTTCAAGACGGACAGCACGGTAGTGGGGCTTCTTTCACCTAAGTATAATTTAGGGGGTGTTTTGAGGTTTAATAAATAGAGCTAGCAAACGATTAAAAAGGGTTACATTTAATTGATTAAATTTATCTTTAAGACCCTATTTTAATATTTTTCCTTTTTTAATATAATTTTACCTTCTTAAAGTTAAATATTTTTTATTTTTCCTTTTTTAATATTTCGTTTTTTTTTCTTCATATTATGGCCCCCTCTCTTTGAGTTTATCTTTAATTTGATTTTTTTTTTTTGGGGGGGGGGGCCCCCCCCCCCCCCGCCCCCGTCTCTTTAAATTTATCTTTTATTTTTAGTTAAATATTTTTCCTTTTTTAATTTTTTTTTGGGGGCCCCCCCCCCTCCTCCTAATTATTATTTAAAAAATAAGTCCCTTTCAACCCCCTATTTAACTCACTTTTATCTCCCTTTTATTGCTGTCCGTCATGAAAATGTTGGCTGAAGCAGACTGAAGTTAGAAGTCTAAGATGATTTGTAATCGATTACAAGACGGGTAAGTTGCGGGGCCTATTTCACGATATTGCCGATTTTTCAGATTCGGGTAGCGGGACCGCCGATTACATCGCTAAAATGTGATATTTTAGGATATATTTTTCATTGCAAATGTGGTTCTTCAGTGACACTGGCATGGTATGGTATGTGTGGGATATGTGTTGTGCTATTATTTATGCCATGTATTTTAATGTGATTTTACCATGCATCCAACCAATGGGCCGAAAACTGGAGCTGTCCGATTACCGGCTCCTTTACTCTAGACCCTAGTACCTTTCTCATGCTTCCTGACTAATAACATTATTTATATATCATCATATCAGTAACAATAGTTTATTCTCATTATTATATCATAGATTAGGTAGAATCTACTCTCGGATCTAGACTAGATCTAAGTTAGATTAGAGACTTCGGATTTCACTCACTCTTTTGGATAAAGTCGAATGTCCTCAATCTTGCCCAGAAAGCTGAATAGCGACCGCACTTGTTCCAATGTTGCAGCCGAGGAAATATTATTCACTTGGGCACATTTCGTCACCTCCATTTTGGAGCCTCCGTTCACAACAACCATGAGCCTAAAAAGTTTTTTGGGGAACACTTTAGGTAAACATATTAAGCATTCTTTTCAGTTTGATTCTCAGTACGTAGCGTCTAGTTCGTCGATAACACGTAGATCAAACGTGGGTTTACAAACAATGAACTAACTTGAACGATGAGGTCGGATATCACGAACACGTGCATGTAGAGTCGTCCCAAACTCATATCAACCAATACAAAACTTTCCAAAAGAAGAAAGTAACGACAAACCCCGAAAAAACTTTCTTTCTTTCTTTCTGTATATAATATGTATGATTGTATGATGTATGTATGACTATGATGTATGTATGAATATATGTAGATATTTGTTTATTTGTTTCATTATTTTTTTTTAAACAAATTTTATTATCCATTTAGGCCCTACTTATTTATTGATTTCTGGCTTCAATTATATTTTTGCTTTCTTCGACCCTTTCCTTATTTGATTCTTCATTTGTTTCTTTTTTCCTGTTCCCCTGCCTTTCTGTTTCTCTCATCTTTCTGCTGGCTTTGCGAGTTCCATTTTCTTCTTCATTATTTCATAGCCCAGTGAGGATAGTGCATGAGCACTCATTGTTTTGCCCCCGAAAATTTGAAAATCGCACCCCCGCCCCCTTTAAGCACCAGGGGCCAGGGGACCCGTCTTAAAAATAAAGGTAAATTTAACGTGCTTTGACCTGTTCCCCCCCCCCTTGGATCCGCCACTGTGTGTAGCTGAGCTGGAGAGAATGCATGACAACGCCGGTCCTATATAATTAATCAATAAATAAATAAATCTATACTCTATCCGTGAGCAACACCTGAAACTAACGTACGCCAAGGCTAGTGTTGCTTTTCAGGTGGGGGGGGGGGGGGGCGTCATTTTTAAACCTAACCTAGCCATCCTAGCGCTGCACAGTGGCGGATCCAGTTTTTCCAATAGGGGGGGGGGGCCGGTGGGGGTAGTGAACATTATTTATTTTCTTTTTTGCCCCCGGAAATGTTGTTGACGGGGGAGGAGGCCGGGCCCGTCCCCCCCCCCCCCCCCCCGTGGATCCTTGCTTTGGTTCCCTCCTCAAGTATCGCCAGAAAGAAGATCATAATTGTATTTAAAATTATTGCTGTGACTGTATACATGTAAGTCATTTAACTGTCTAATTGTTATGTTTTGTGCTGAAAGCCGGAGGATCGCGTACCTGTTGATAGACTTTTTCTATATAGAGTCTTGACGCCCTTCTGGCTTTCAGCACACGACACCATGTTTTTGTCTTATATGTTTTATATATTACATGTTACACCAAAGGAAAACAAATGCCTGTGTTATATTATGGACAATAAAATCTTGAATCTTGATATACCATTTATTCATCATTGCTTAATAGTTTCTATTGTTTCAGGGCTTAGGCTTACTGTGGGATCAAAGAAGATATAAAAATTACGAAGTTACCTTTAATTTGATTCACGTGGACGATCAATTATGCAAAAGAAAATATAAAACTACAGTGTTATGAAGCTAATTTATCCGCAAATTGAATTCATTTTCGGACTTACAAACATAATAAGCTAGAAGGGCGTGTGACTTTGTTAGATTATTTTTCATTTTCGTAAATTAAGTGGGCATCCGGCCACCCCCCCCCTTCCTTCTGGGTTATAAAGCCTTGCCTCGCGTAGTGTCCGGGGAATGTGAATGGAGGCTCCAAGTTTATATTATTTTATTTTAAAACAAAGCGTCGAGTTTGAAGAGGGTAGAACAATAATTATTGAACCCCCCCCCCCCCCTCTGTCTCCCTCTCTCTCTCCCTCTCTCCCTGTATGATCGGTCTCTCTCTCTCTCTTTCTCTCTCTTCTCTCTCTCTCTCTCTCTCTCTCTTCTATCTCTCTCTCTCTCTCTTCTCTCTCTCTCTCTCTCCCCTTATACAAATCCTTCTCTGCTAATGAAGAGCCAGAGCTATCACAATTAATGCTTAGTTGTATAATTATGTTGTTGATGATTAGTGTCGATTCGTAGAATCAAATATGGGTGATTCAACAATATGCACACAATTTTGAGTAGGGCCATTATTGGTGACAAAATGAATTACAAAGCTATGAACGATATTTTTTTGTATGTGCATAATTATAGACTCAACGGAAATTACATTCCTTGCATGAAAAGCTTAATTCATGTATTAAAAACGTTATTAATTTTGTCATCATTAACCTCTCAGAACTTTTTATATCAGTTGAACAAGTCGTCAAACTGATTAAAACGTTTAGCTTTAGAGATTTGTTTGCCAGAATTCTATAGGTCAATCCAAATCCAGCGGAAGATTATCCATGCCAGATCAGGCAGGTCGCTGCATAGCCAAGGCAAAATCATCGCAATATGAGAAATGATCATTATCGTGGTACCTCTCGTATAATCCTAATTAACGTTTGACATTGGGCTTGTCAAACCATCGTCTATAAAGCCACTTACCATATCAATCAATCACGATTAGAGTCTTAATGCTCGATAAAACTTGTCCATTAAATCACCCAGTTAATAACAATCATGCGCCTATAATGCCACATTACTGTCCCCGTTTTTCGTTGATCATATCCCATTTGTGGTAAACAAAAATGAGGAGAGAAATTAAGTAAATTTGCTATAACCTTTTCGATAACCATCGTTCACTGGGTCTATTATTTATATGTTCGGGAAAGCGTCAGGAAAATGTTCGAGTGTCATTTTCATGATTTGCATGGGAAAAGGTTAAGAAAATGCTTGCATGAATCGCCTGTTGTGGGCATATCTGTTTTTCGGTATGCTTTTTGTGATATACATGTAGATATTTATAATTATGTCAAACAGTAAACTTATATTCACCATTTATGCGTGAAAATAATGTGTATCTCAATATTATGTTTTACTTATTTGTCTGTAGTTTATTGATTGAAAGATTGTTGCATACATTCAAATTCGCCTAGATACAAACAAATCCTTACAAAGTAATGAGGAGGCCTACATGATTGTTTCAAACAACAGGCATATAGGCCTATACATATCACTGAAGTGAACTTGTACTAAATTAGTAAAATGCAATAAATTATTGAAAATGTATTGCTTTTTCTTCGTTTTTTTTTTATTTATGGAAACTGCCCCCTACCCTAGCCCCCGCTGCGTACCGTCATCGTTCAGTGACAAAGCCATGGCCTCGTAACTGTGAGGCCCCAGGATCAAAACCGTGTCGATGTGCTATATTAGTGCCCTTTTATGGGGCACTAATCCTCATTGCTGTCATTTATGACTTAAGGGCGTAGGTCCCCTAGTTAATAAGCATAGTAGCATACACATGCTTTAGCAGTCACGCAAAACACACATTGGCAAATTATTATTCAATAAAATCTGAGAATGTACACTATTATCTAGATCTATTATTTTTAAATTATTTTTGAAATAATTCCGTAAATTGGGCTAAAACAAAAATATTCCACCTTTATGAGCGACAGTGTATACAACATTTACAATACATAATGATATTGGGTAAAAAGCATTACAAACATTAAAACATTTTTAAATGGCATATTAATGATTTTCCTCTGTAATATTCTTGAACTGCTGTGTTAACTAATTTTCAAGTTCGTGTTACCCTGGAAAGAAAAAGAATTATTCTCGTCTCGTACAGATACACTTGCGTATATGGAGTGGGTACAAGAAGCCACTGGTGGGGGGGGGGGGGGGGCGGGGGAGAGGTACTCAGATATTAAGACATGCAGGGTGTGCCGCTCTAATGGGTCACTTTTTCGAACACAAATTCTTAAACATGGGTCCCATTTTTAACGTAGTAGCATACACATGCTTTAGCAGTCACGCAAAACACACATTGGCAAATTATTGTTCATTAAAATATGAGAATGTATACTATTATCTAGATCTATTATTTTTTAATTATTTTTAAAATAATTTCATGAATTGTTCTGTTGCCCCTTCCTCATTTTACTTCTCTTCACGTTTACTGGTACCTAGTCATATCTCTATCTGTCTTTTGTTCTGTTATATGTTAAACTCTATAATTAATCATTCATGTTTATGTAATGCCTCATGTTTTAAAATGTTGTATTTTTTCCGGTGTATGGTTAATTTGTTGTCTTATTCATTATTTTGTGTAATATCGTCACACGGACATATTGAAAAACAGCCTTTTAGGCTGAAAGTGTGTTTTTACCCTGTCTAAATAAAAATCAACGACAACAAAAAAACTGACAGTACAGTTTACATTATCGTAGCATCTAATCGAATTGAGATGATGCTGATGATTCCATTCGATAAAACTGTAATTTCAAATCTTTAATTTACATGAGCGCTTGACATGGGTGGAGATTAACTTTTCAAGAAAGATGCGGAGAGGGGAAAGGGGGCAACACGTCAAATCAACAACTGAAATAAAGTCCATAGCTTTGGTTTATAATATCAACTAATCCTAAAGGCCCTTTGTGTGCGTGGGTGTGTGTTTATTTTTTAATTTGATAACAATCGATCATCTGAGGCGCCTGCAGGCAATATCCTAGCAAATACGACTCAATGATAGCTCGGAGGCACTAATTAAGAAGAGTTGCCCTACATTTCAATCATTTCAAGCTCATAATGGGATAATACCCGGGGTTAAACGGATTAATTTTCTCGTCCTTTACAAGGATATCACTGATTCATTATGCTATGGTCATGTCAGAGTAGGACAGACCGTTCCCGTTATTACTTCTGCCTCATAAATCACCAGTATAATTATGATATAATAAAAAGTTACAATTTTAGATAATGTTCTAGGTATCAAAAATATTATAGCATTAATGTACTAAACAAAAATAGAAAAAAGAAGAACAAGAACAAGTTTGTAGGATATTTTGTTTAAACTCTTTGAACTGGGATCATAAGCTTTAACATTTAAAACCAAATAAAATCGACTTTAGTAAGATGGAGTCGTCCTCCCCTCGTGAGCATTATCGTTTTAAAAGCGAATGGGATAGATATAGTTAGATTGGGGAAGGTACCCCTCCCTAGAAAAAAAAACCTTGACAGTTACAGAATATTTAAATAATAATTACGTGGACGAAACCAATTGAGCAGATTGTATTGTTACAAAATCATTGGTTAATGTAAAATCTTGATTTATGGTAAGCTATATAAGCACACCCAAACTCGACCTTGAAAATAAATAGTTGGTCAAGAAACGTCTTCGCATTTCAATGAATTCCCAGTTTTCTTGGATGATTATTACTTTTCGAAGCGCTCTCGAATTGCTAATTGCAAAAAAGAAAATAAATATAGGATAATTGACTGAAATTACATTACCACTTTGATTTATATTAATTGCAAATAGATTCTAGTTTCAGGCTAATAACGAGCCAAAAGCACGCAAAGAGTTAAATAATGAACCAAAACACATCGTCGTGGAATCCACGAAGTGGCACAACCCCCCAAAATCGCGTCAAAGTCAGTTTTTAGGTTTTTTCCGTTTTGAGCATCTATGAACCATTGTTTTTCTTTTCCCAAAGTTTTG
>JAVYIG010012199.1:0-55326 GCA_035222895.1 Strongylocentrotus droebachiensis | reverse complement strand
CCCATATGCTGTATTTAGGTTTGGAAAAACGGCAATGGTAATCATTCTACATGTACTTCATAGATGATATTGAAATTTCTTGCTGTCTTTTCACACTTACATTATATATAGCTACCGGTACATGTAGGGCAAAGACAATGATCAAATTGCCTAGGATAAAGCATTTGAATGTGAAAAAAGCATTTACTTTAGAAAGCTACATTTGTATTTATTTTAAACACTTTTTTGCATGGCCTTCAAGGTTGGAAATAAGAGATATTGAGTCTTGATCGAAGTGTCTTGTTGATCAAGACATTGAAGGTGACCTGGGGGTCATTCAGATCCAAAATGTAAAAGCTTTTATTGTTACTTCAGCTGCATGAAATGTGGTCCACTTCAAAACAAATAAGTAGATTGAATTCATGCCTTGGGTGTTTCACTCCGCACACAGACTTGAACTTTATAATTCCCAGGACGGTGGAGAGGTTAGAGTTCTTGTTTCTATCCCACCCTCTAGGTTCATTGGGTGCCATGTGAGACGTTATACGGCCTGTAGTTTGGAGCTATTTGTCCCATTAATGCAATCCTAGAATGCAACCCTCGTGCAATCTGAACCTGGCAGTGATTGTACAAAGTTTGGTTTTGTTTGATATGTGATGATCATGGGAATAGGACAGACTCTGTCTTCTCAGACTGAAACTGCTTTTAATGATAGAGATTGATTGGAGCTACTTTCAAGAGGTTAACTGCATCTCTTGTTTTCAAGATTATACATAAACAGATTCAGCATGTATCTTATGTGATTAACTGCACTCAAAAGCAAGCTATTGCTTTAGATTTACTTTCTAATACTAGATATAAACAAATATATCAAGACTATTCATGGATTTCATGTACATGTACATGTACATGTAGGTCTAGTTATAACAGTTGCTTGCCACTGCTCTATGTATTGTTCAGAATACCAGTTGTCAGTTATTTGCAGCGCTCATGAGAAACTTTTGTTGTTGTTGCTAGGACTACATGTACATATAAAACACACATACATGCACATGTACATGTACACTATAATAATTATGGTATACTGGTAGTCTGACGTTGTACATGTTATTTTCAGTATTGCACTAAATGATGACATGTTTTTATTATGGTTTTTCTAGTGGTACATTTCATTATCAGGGTTCCTAGTGTGTTAAAAGTCTGTTCTATGCAATTATGCAATAGAAAGCATCTTTGCCAGTTTACTAAATTACATGTACTACTGTAGGCCTACGTGACAGGGTTGGTTGTGGATTTACAGAAAGTTACAGAAACCAATCTCATTTGACACATACCGTAGCCTAATCATTCACACACGCCCTTCATGTTATACATGTACATGCATGCCTGCACCAAAGTTGTTTTTATTTTTGTATTGGATCATGTGACTAACAAAGGGGATAAGGTAGCCTGTATTCCACAAATAAATCACAATGCAGTTATGAATCATCCCTTGCTTGCTCATACAAAAACACCCAATTTGTGCACTCAGTGGTTGACAAGTCGGTTAACCTACAGAGATGCACGCTATTGTGTGCTGCTAACCTCGTTCGTTCGTTCGTTGGCTGTGCACAGAACCCATTATTCATGTGCAGCGAGTGTTTTCAAACAGCCCTAACCGCAAGCAGGCGAGCTCGATGTACACACAAAGTAGAGGCTGCCTCAGACCTGCATGCATTACTGAATCATCTCTAAGAATGATTCCATAACTCTAAATTTTACGACCACATCTACATGTACATGTGAGAGATGCGTAATTAAAGGATTTTATTTTTCCTTGTGACTCCTGTGTGATAGAGGTACAGGGTGGTTGTGCATAGTAAATGAAATGCCATGCATTGTAGCTATGGCTGTAGAGAATGAAAGAAGACTAATGTTGACCTGTAGCAGTGAGTTAGCGTCTCCCAGCCTGGCTGGCTGGCTGGGTTGGCTGGCTGGTGGAGCAAGCAGGGTGATTGTATTACCCCTTTGTGAGAGGCATGATGATGACATTGAACCAAGACACTCAATGCTAGCTACCCTGGATAGAGGCTGAGTGAGAGATCCCTGGGAATGGAGGGAAGGAGGGAGGAGAGGGAGAGAAGGCAGGGAGTGGGGTACAAAGAGGAGGAGGAGGAAGAAGGGGTATACATATTGTATGGGCACTCTGCATTGGAATGGAAGAGAGAGAGAGAAATAGAGATAGAGACTTTAACAAAAGGAGGTGCAGGTAGACAACTAGATAAATAAGGGAGAGAAAGGGGATTAAACACTTAAATGAGAGAGAGAGAGAGAGAGAGAGAGAGAGAGAAAAAAAAGATTCAGACAGACATACATGTAATTGTACATGTACATGCACATACTGAGAAAATGGGGAGGAAGGGAATAAAGGGCAGAGAGATACATACCAAATAGAAAGAGAGAGAGGGGGAGTGGGGGAGGGAGGATAGGATGGAGGTTAGCATTATAAAGCTAGGAAAAGACAAGAAAGAGGGATGAGAGAAGGACATGCTCACAAAAATGAAGAAGAGAGAGGGGAGAGGGGAGAGAGATACAGGTTTATAAATTGTATATTATAAAGTACCCATAAGAGGGTATTGAATTGCAGATAGAACAAAGAGATGCCCCCTCATGTCAATTTTTATTCAGAATGACAGATAGATTAGAGGGTAATGACCTGTAAGAGGAGATGGGGTATTGTTACAAGAAATACACAAAGGAAAGAGGTTATACAAAATCCATGCTCATGCACAGTGATATGTTTTAAATTTATAATCACTTCACGTTTATTTCTTAGGTGTACATGTAGGTTTATATTTCCATTTTCGTTTTTTAATAATTTTTATGAAAAGGAAAGGTTTGTGATGAAATAAACAATGGTCCTAAAGTCCTTACATGTGTAACATTTGCTTTTGGTATATTCCATCATAGATATGAGGTGCAAGTTATTTTGAATGTTAGTTGTAGGACATACATATACATAAGGCTTAGGGATTGGTATAATGTTTGGCCCAGGGTTGAACTAAGGAAGCTGACCAGTGGTACATGTAGTTATTGACCTTGTTGTTGCTGAAAAATTAGTCAATCATTTCCCTTTCCTCTCACCTCCCTACCTCTTTTGACAGTTAAAAACATATTCATGCAATTCTTGTTTTAATCTCTTTGACAAGCTGATTTACAGCTGTGGAAAACTAATAATGTTGCCATTAATATTGTTTTTATTTTGCCTTACAGTTACAGGCTGAGTTTACAGCTGTGGAAAACTATTAATGTTGCCATTATTCTTTGTTTGTTTATTTTGTGTTACAGACTGAGGTTTACAATTAGTGACATTTTCTTTTTTTATTTTGTCCCACAGGCTGAGTTTACAGCTGTGGAAAACTACTAATGTTGCTGTTATCCCTTTTTTTATATTTTGTACAGACTGAGGTTTACAATCAGGGGAATTCCCTCTTTTTTTCTTTTGTCTTACAGGCTGAGTTTACAGCGATGCGTGACCAGTACATGAGGAGGGGCGAAGGATTCATCATTTGTTATTCTATCACTGATAGGAGAAGCTTCCAGGAGGCTGCAGAGTTTAAGAAAGACATTGAAAGAGTCAGAAACACCGAGGATATACCCATCGTCCTTGTCGGAAACAAATATGACCTCGAGCACTTGAGAGTGGTATGTACATTCAGTTCTCTTTTTTGTTTTCTTCTTTTTCAATTCAAAACAGTTCAAAGTTTTCTTATTTTCTAAATTAATCAGTGTTCCCTCCTCACATTAGCAACCATTAAAACTTATTTTCTATTCTTTCATATTAACATGTAGAAGGAAAAAAATATTGAATGAACCGATGTGAAAGAAGATTTCAAAATTTAACCAAAAAATTGCCAATTTTTTGAACAGTTATTATAACATCAATCAATAATTCTTAATATGTGACAGTCTTCTTGTGAGCTTTTTCCAATCCTGTCAAGAACAAGCAGTCACGTGTTATGCCTTATTAATTTAAACTTACAAAGAGAAATGGGCTAGTACGTAAACTTGTTTGAAATCGACTGTTCTTCAAAAAGGAAGAAATTAACACACAGCACCGTGTACGGTATGTAGAATAAAACTATGAAAAAGGGAAGAAAACTGCCCATTAAGGCATTATGTAGACCCTCATGATTTCATTTACATGTAACTGTGTTTATGATGAACATTATTTTCTCGGCGTTATGAGGTTCTCTTTTCCGTTTTGTTATTGTGTAATGTGTATTGTAATTGTTTAACCCTGCATGAGATGCATCCAATGTAATTCAAATCTCTGTCCTGGGTTTTATGTAACATCTTTATCATTATGATATATGTATTTTCTTGAATAAAGATAAATAAACAACATATCTCTTGTCTTTCTCTCTTTTCTAGGTGCAACCTGAAGAAGGTCATGCGTTGGCTAGAGAGTTCAACTGTCCTTTCTTTGAGACCTCCGCAGCTCTGAGGCACTTTGTGGACGACGTCTTCCACACGTTGGTCAGAGAGATCAGGAAAAAGGAGCGAGCGGAGATCCAGGCACAGGAGAAGCGATCGAAGAGAAAGAGCCGCGGCATGAGTCTGCACAAGATAGCCAGGAGGGTGTTTAAGAAGCAACATAGTGAGTCGTCATCATCGTGAGCTAAAAAGTGACAGAGCAAATTAATCGGAGATCAAAGACTCCCCCTCCCTCCCTGCTCCTCGCACGCTCTCTGTGTTATGTGTGTGACTCAAGCTAGGGAGTGGCAACCTGCAATGCGTCTGTGGTTTGTGTGTCATCCCGAGTAAATTATTGAATGGCTTCTTCTTCGTCCCGTCGTCGTCGTTAGAGGGATACGGCGCCCCCTAGAGGGAGGTGCATCATGGGAGACCTTGCAAAGAGGACAGACCCCCGTGAGGTCTGCCATCCTGGTTAATTAACTAGTGTGTGTGAATGGTGAGGAGAGAGGCTCCACAAACACAATCTGCTAGCTCCTCACGATGGTTGTCTATGCGTCATTGAGAATGGCATGGAGCACGACACCTGTTGGACAGATGGAACTGTAAAGGAAAAGAAGGGTCAAAAGGTCGCTGAAACACATGAATGTGAAGAGAGAACCAAACTAATAACAAAATGTATGCTGCCAAGCTATCTCCAAAGTTATTGGACTCTTGACAATATTGGGAAAAGAGTCAGAATAGTTGAAGGGGGTCGACAGGACTTTCAGTTTCTGATGCTAATGCTGCAAAGGTTAGGAACGAAAAAGCAGCTTCAGACTGCTTGAGGAAGTGAATGCCTTGGATGATTTCCTTTTTATAGAGTTTGATGGAAAACACCATAAGACATTTGATACAAGAAATGATGCAAAAACTGTGCAAATGTGGACAGATGATGAAATTTGAGTCAACCACTTAATGTTTTTTGCATGTTAGATGAATTTTTGAAATCTTCTTTGTTATATGTTTGTGTTTCTTTCTGTAGCCATTCTACCAGTGTGGTCTAATGTTCAGATTGTCTCTTGCATGAAGTTGTGTGTCATCTGTCTGTATCTGTTTTTAGTGGTGTGTTTTGTAAATGTATTGTAACTTTATAATAAATGTGTCTCTAACAGTGAATCGAGCTTTGAAGGGAAAGTGTACATTTAGATTTGGGCAAATGGAAATTGAAAATTAAACTTATATATGTGCCATACAAGTGAATACTTAATAATAACTTGTCAGCAAATAGTCAACTATGTGTTAAAGTCTTACCAGCCAAATGGCTCAAAGACTAGCTACCATAAGAAACATGGTTCCCATTTAATAAGGTCAATGAATTTCCATTTATATAATGTACTAGCAAGATTTTGGAATGCTTTGAAAATTGCAGAATAGTGTACGGTACTCAAGCATTTGGATGTCAATGAAATGAATGGATTACTAAAAGAATTCTTGAAGAATCAAGAAACAAAATAATGAAAAGAAATTCAAGCAAGTAACCCCAATCCGTTGCATAACAATGGTTTCATTTGACTTTTGCTTTTCAGCGAGTGTGATTTCCAGTATAAAGTGTTCTTTAGTTTGTGTTTTTTTTGCATGTCTAAATAATGAAATGTCATAATACACGTTCACTCAAAATCCATTCATGCCAGTTTCCCCTTCAATTAATATCCATCATGAGAATCTGTCACTCGAAGTCCAAAATCCAAATAAGGTTTATGTTTATACATGTATGTCAGGGCCTAATGGACAATGCTTGATGCCACTTTAATTTCTGGAACAAACAGGTGGTGGGGCAGGAACACTCATTCACTTAACTGCAGAATCATGGCACCCTGCTACGACACCCCACCCCCAAGGAACCCAAACCAATTATCTCATTAATGCCAGTCATTCCTCATGTGGAGGAGAAACGTGCTTTGTTTTGATGACGATGACATTTCCAATTAAGCCAATCTGTTCCATTCCATCTGCAAATGACCAATTTGACCTGTTGAGTGTTCACCATATCGTTTGTTCGGAGACAGAAGGACGTCAACTCTGTAGTAAAGTACGTATGTGAGTTACCTCCCTTCAGGCTCCAAGCCAAGCAGACGATACATGTACATTGTGTGTCAGTTTGACTTGTGTCATGGCACTTGCTTTAGTCCTTTGCGGCTTTGAGAGTTACATAACGAGTCAAAGTGATGGATAAAAGTCTTTATTTTGATTCTTACAGGCATTCCAGCCATGGAGATTGTTAATTTACCATTTTAAGGCACATGTAATATTTTCATTCTTAATGAATTAACCTGGGGTAACTTGTAGGTCCCTTTACTGGTAGTAAGGAACCCTGTGGCTATAGTGGTACACTCACTAGAGTGTCAATTAAGAGTTTGAAGGTTCAAAACCTTGTCTAGTTGTCTAGATAAGGTTTTTATCAGAAAATTATTTTTGTTGTTGAAATTAATCACCTGCTAGAACCGAGGCTAGGGTGATAATTTTCTTGGCACTTTAAAAAACATAGCGGTATACGGTACCTACATGTACATGTAGAGATATTGATTCATGTGATATGTGCACCATGTATGAACAACAGACATTAATGTTATTCTTGAAGGTTGGGTACATAGTTACCTTAAATACTCTAAAGTAATGCATTTATACAAATATTAGTATTTGTTTAAAGTAAGGAGGAAGGTCTTCATAGAATGGAAGTTGTCATTGAATAACTATGAATATCTTTATAACCAGATGGGAATTTCCAAGAAGAGAAACGATCTCATTTTTCATATTTTACCCGTCTGTAAAGTATGGATTTTCATTCTAATTTTGCATCTTTCTTCATATGTTCCAATGTGTTTTCAACCCTATATATAGACAAAACAAAATACCACCTATGATGGCAATAGGATCAATAACTTGATTTGAGGATATGAGTTAAATCTGATTTAATAGGATTTGTTGCTGTTTTGTGTGTGTACAAACAAGAATGGGCACCAAGATTTCATAGTTTCTTGAAGTAAGAAGATAAACCATAGATACAGTAGATTGTTTCTTAATCTAGTTTTCATCAGGGTTTGTAAACTAGAGCAGATGAAGCGCAGGGAAAGGGATCATATATAGTTCATGATAACATCTACAGGATGTAAGTCTTCAAAGAAGCCGTAATGAGGACTTTAGAAATTGGCGTACATTTACACATACATATAGAATCTTGATAATCAAATCCAGTTTTCAAAAGCTCCCCCAAAGAGATTAGTCACTGAGATACATGACATGTCAGGTTTTAAAAGTGATACCCAAAGATATGACACAGATGTACACATAGATCATGAAGACATATTAAAGAGGTACACTGTATACAACTATACATACATGTCGTTCATATCAAAATCTAATTTGCAAAGTGCCCCTGGAGAACATACAGTTACATGTGTGCGCAATGTGCATGTAGTTCATTGTAAAAATCAAGTGCCCCCAAAGATAAGACACGGTGTGATATAATTAATAATCATGACAGATTTGAGATGCTGTCTCGTGATAAACTCCTATGGTGTTACTGGTTTTAAAGTATTTATAGTTTATAGTTTCCCTGTGTTTTCGCACTTATCCGTAGATCAGGATGGAGTATAGATAAACGACAGGAACCATGTGCAATAAGCATGATAGGAAAGGGCCAATCAGTGCATGTCACCGTATCAAATCGGCAACTTCACTGTCTGCAGATTCTTCTGCATCAAGTCTAGAATCCACTTTAGTTGAGGATGTAATAGAAAACAGAATTCCAGACATTACAAAAATAAGCAAGACAGGAATAGAATGCCCATTATTTCCATCATGTGTTATTTTTCAGTTTTCAAAAGGAGATTGTTAAAATCAGTTTTTCACTCTTAAATATTTAAGCAAAATATCTTGTAGCTAGTGAGAAAAAAATGATGAATGCTATGAATAGTTCTAGAGCAAGGTACCTGTGAAAACAACAATATGTAATAGTCAAATGATGTTAAAAACAACATCATTAATCAAGTGATGTTTTAAGACTAATATGGGCAAATGCTTTTCCAAGTCTGGGCTTTTTCAAGGGGTGATTATGTTTTATATCTGTTTTTGTGTTTTATGAACTTTGTCATTTAATGATTTTTTCCTCTTATCAAACTAAGGCAATTTCAATAGCCTTGAATGTCACTTATTGAAATGTGCGAACATTAGAATGAATTATTACGTAATCTGAACCTGATTTCAATGGGATATACACAGAGCTGCCAACCATTCCGTTTTTGCCGGAATTACTGTTTTTTCCTCCCAATTACGGTATTACGTTTTTTCTTCAAAAAATATGTTTTTTAATAATTTTTTAATTTTTTTTTTTTTTTTTACATACCACACGTCAAACAACTGCCCTAAAATGGCGATTTGATCACAAATTCAATAGAAAACTAATTTTAAACATACTAAGAGAAAAATATTCTCCCAAAAAAATGAAATGCCGATAATACCAAAATAACCATCAAAAAAATTACCTGCTTGTATGGAAAAAATCAGCATGATGAATGAAAATTTCTGCATTGGAAGTGTGTCGCGCGTGGTTGTAAGTTTCGTTTTTATGAATTCCTTTTTTTTGCTTGAAATTCCTTTTTTTTGCCATCATGATTGCTTTTTTTGGTCGCACAAGGTTGGCAGCTCTGTATACAATAGGTTATTGAAATTGCCCTTGAGTTGATGTTTTGAAAATAATTACGATCGTTTGAACTCTGCTTAATGAAATCATCAGAAAATAAGATTATCATTTTTCAGAAACTTCCAAGAATTATAGTCATCATGCTGTTCTATTGTGTAGTGATTGCAGTCTTTCTACCCACAAGGCACTTGATGTGTGACGACGGGCAGAAGATATTTTTGTGTGCAATATGTCTGCGTGTTGAGGAAGACATTAAGAGCTACTTCCTTGTCTGGCGCCGAGGTTTCATGTGATTTGATTTCAGCATTTGTACCAATTGTTAAGATGAAAGGATATAATTTGATGATGTTATCATTGTATGAATCAAGTTGATTATGATTTAAGAACAAAGGGGTTAATTATTTTTTTTGTTCTTGTTGTGGGAAGGGGAGAGGGCCATGTCAGCAATGAAATTTGATTTTGAAACCTATATGAAATATATTTTGGTTCTTGGAAGTGTTATGTATTTTTTAAACCCTGCATACCCTAACCAAAATGAATATAATGGTGATTTGCTGTGGTGTTTTATGTGGGCTTTTTTCTTCTTCAAAAGATGTCATGCCGTTTATTGGCAGAGATATTGCTAACGGATACCACACATATTTAAACATTCATGTCTAAGTGAGAGGAGCCCCAGATGACAGATGTAGATCATTTCTGTAAGAGCATACACATGGCTTGGGGGGAAAGGGGTTGGTACAATATACAGTAAAACCTGTATATAAAGACCACTTGAGAAAAACATGAGAAGTGGTCTTTATAGGCAGATGGTCTTTATGTGCAGGTTCCTTTCAGTACAGGTTTCAATGAGAAACCATGTTCAAAGGAAATGAAAAAATGTGGTCTTTATAGACAGGTGGTCTTTCTATACAGGTGGTCGCTAAATGTGGCACAGAATAGCAAGTAAATTAAACATGGTGTGGTTTCATGCTATTCTCATCCTTGAGATCAATCAACTTTCATTGTTAGGAGGGTATTGCTTATATTATCTTTGTATAGATACATAAGAGCTGAAACTATTTTGTTTATAATGCTCTTAAGCATGGTTATTGTTCATGTTTAGTAAGCACACGTACTGTGTCTTGGCGTGAAGTACAAGTCATGTATGCAAACTATAGTCATGGTAACTATGTTTGTAATGAGTTCAATGTAATATACACACGTAGCCACAGAAATTGCACTGGGAAATAAACCGTCCAGTTGTTGTCTCATTATGCAATGAATTTTAATGAATTATGTCATATTTCTATTTGAATTAGATCCCATTTTATGCAATGAATACACATGAATCGCAACATTTTATTAATTGAAATTTCACAGTTTGACTGCACTGTTTAATAGTAACTCTTTGCATTCTGATGTCAGACCCTTCCAAGGTTGTGAATCACTATTAGATTGATGACTGAATAGCGACGCGGCAATATTTCTTATAAATGCTTGTTTTGCCATGCATTTAAACATTGATTTTGTCTTCGTGTGAGTCATACTGTTATATGTCATCTGAAGAATTATGAAGTCGTCATATTTATCCCTGTTGATGGATAAAAGGGCGGCATTGTTCGTTATTGTAGTGATGTTTTGTGGCGTGGTTTTGGGAAGAAAATAGTCATTGCTATTCTCCTCTTATACTCTCTGCATACCAAATATAGTCTTAATTTAGTAATGACGGATGTTTGTAAGAATCATTTGAAAACAATAAATCTATGCAAGGATGTGTAACAAAATGGCTTGTCTATCGCTTATTTGTCTCACTCTCTTTCGAGATCAAGATTGTCAGGGCTTCGTCGAAACCAAACGAGTGATGCCGATTTATTAAGACAAATGATGACATTTGTTAAGGTCCTTTAGGGTTCACTTTTGAGGTGAAGATATGAAGATATATAGGGTGTATGAGATGCAAGTGAAATCATAGGAGTATGTAAAGTTGATGTAAACGAATTGGAGATCTACAGGATTTATCATTCAGCCATTTGTGAGTCATAATTTTATGCTATATAGTACTCGCATTCAATTTAACAATCTTTTTACGGTAACATAACTACCCCCACCCCCCCCCCCTCCATAATTTCTTCAAATGTTGTATGGTATCCACAAAATCAATATATTTATCTAGATATCGGTAATCCTATAACTTTTCTCCCCAACTCTTACCACACTTACAGGGCTATTGTATTTGTAGATGTTTTCCTACAAAAAGTATTAAACATGTTAAATAAAGCGTTTTCCAGCATTATTGTTCTTTCAATACAGGATTTCAATGTAGAATCCATCGGAAACTAAGGCTTCAACTTTAATTAGGCTAGTAGTAGTATTTTTAGGGGTTAATTTTATTCTTTGTTCCTTTTACAAAAAATTGTGTTTTTTATACCACAGATACATGGAAAAGAAATTATATTATTTTGATGTTACACTCAAAACATGTTTGCCTGGCACGCAGGCCTAAATTCAAGGCCTAAAATAATTGGGACAGAAAATTACAATCACGCGTATATAAGTCAATAACAATTACGAGGAATAATTGTTTCCAAAAGTGAGGAAAAATATGTTCTTTCTGACAAGCATAGTGAACGAACACTAATCAATCATTACCATGACAACTTAAATTCATGGCGTACCACTGGAATAATTTTGATAAATCGCTCTTTGTGATCATCAGTCGGTGGTTGAAGGATATTCTGTCAAGCCGGTCTGTGAAGAAGACACGAGTTTGATGAACATAACAATTTTTTAGCAGAAATATGTATCTTTTTATTTTGTGTTCGCTCACATTTATCACGCCCACAAAATAGTATTAATGATAATAATACTAATAATACAAATAGTAAGATTGATAATATAAATATTAAGAATAATAAATACATGTAATAACAAATTCAAACGGTATATTTATAAAGCGATTTCCACCGAAGTCTCTATATAAGCGCTATAACAAACAAAATACAATGATAAACAATTACATATTAAACAAAACAAAAATCACAAATTTATAAGAAGCAGAAAAAGAAGAAGAAGTAACAGGATTCATGATGCATCAACTGTATTGTATTGCGTACAGGAATCGCAGTTACGTAATAAAATTGTCAATTTTGTCTTGATACCAAAAGAGAGAGAGAGCGAAAGAGAGATGTGTGTGTGTTTAGATCACAATCATGACTCCTCTGTGGTGACTATGGCATGACATGATGAGATCAAAATGAGGAATACGATGTCATCTCCATCTGCAGTACCAATAAAAATAGGTTCGTTTTTTCAAAATCTCCAAAACATACCCGAAAACACCCGAAAATTGTGAAAAATGCCCCAAAAGGACCCCTAATAAAGGATAGGGGTTTCGAGGCTTTAGCGGCACACCCCGTCCAAACCAAATCTGAGTAAACCCCCCCCCCCCCGGAATTTTATCTCCTTGTGTTAACCGATGACCTGATGATGGTGACTCGGAGATGTCGTTGACGAAGCAGTTCATGATATAATCATGGCTCGACTAGAGATGCCGGTATCAGGATAAACCTGCTTGAGGACCTTATAGATTCCATAATTCTTCTTCCTTTTCCTGTGCCTCCTCTTGCACCCGCGCGCTGCATGGTCCGAGGGGCAGCCCGCCCTTGACTGCTTTCCTGGATCCTTTCTTAGCGACTTGACCTGGTGGAGCCATGATGAAATGAGGTCTTCTGGGGAGTGTTTCACAAAGACTAACTATAAGTTGGACTTAACTATGGCAGGCTGTTCATGCCACTGTTTGCTCTCACCATCTATTGACATAGGTCTCTCAAGAGACGTACAAATTATGGTCACAAAACTACAAAATTTACATTTTTTGATAGTTCATTATTGAAGGACCAAATATTATCTGAAGATCATAATTGAGAGACCAATAGTGAGAGCAACCAGTGACAAGAATTGCCTGCCATAGTTAAGTCCAACTTAAAGTTGATATTAGTCTTTGTGAAACACTCCCCTGGTATGTAAATAAGGAAGCGAAACAAGTATGTCGAGAAAATGTTCTTTGGATACTGTGATAATTAGTAGCGATGATGGATGACGACTACGATGTTAATTGGACACAAACAACGTTATATGACGTCTTCTTATAACTTACTAGTCCGTTTCATCTTGTTATCGAGGGTTGTATGTAAGTCGGTCTCATGGTCGTTTCTCTCAAGTTAGTCTGCATACACAACAAACAAGTAGCAGTTATACCGTCAGTCGCGTCTTATGGGTAAATCAAGGTCGATCCCAATAATCATCTGATTGAATACACGGGGATGGAACACTCAATAAAAAATCTCTGTGTACGTAAACAATATTTTTTTCAAACAAAATCTTTTGGTGTTATATTTATCACAGTAATGCCTGTTTTATATTAATATAATTGGAGATGCTATATGTAGGACTAAATGAAACACAATCGCAAAGTTCTAAATCAATAGCCTTTTGCGTCACCTATTGAAATGTGGGACCATGACAATTACGCATTATGTAATCCGAACTTGATTTCTATGGGACATATAATAGCGTATCGAAATTGCCCATGAGGTGTTTTTTTAAATACATGTAGTTAGTTGCGATCATGATGTTGGGGACGTCTATACATTAATTTTATTCACTGTCTAATACAGTTATGTCTGCTTATAGTCAGAACTCAGAAGAGTATACACTTCGTGAAAATAATAGTTAACAACCTTCTGGCTCCAAACAGATAAAACATAATATAAATAGTAACTTCTTAATGAGCGTGATCATGGTAAGACAGTGGAGTAAATCAAAAGCAACTTTTTTTTTCCTGTGCTCTCACAATCTTGTATTATTAACCAGAATCCTTGAGAATCGTAGATAAGAAAGTTAATATATTCTCAATCTATCCAATAATGAACTGATCAACGTCACCTCTAGACACGTATTTACAGTTCGCCAGATTTCTCGTGCGAGATTAAATGCTCCGTTTCGTAAACAACCACTTCTATTCAAAATCACCATGGCAACAAATTGACCTGAGGTTCTGCTTTCGTCATCCTACTTCATTTGCAGTATTGTTGTGTGCATTCTTTAGACATGGACGTGACCAAAATAGCTCTTCTGTATTTTTCCCGCTGGAGAATCCTAATATAGGTTGGAAGGCTGCGTGAAGTGTTTACAATAAATCAGAAGCCGTTTGGAAGATGATGCAATTCTGTGTTTTCATGACCATGAAGTTCGTTGGCAATTAAATGGTATTGCAATCCAAAACAAGTCGATATATTTTATAATTATAAAATGGAAAGATATCATGAATAGCGAAACAATGTCTCTATGGTGAAATGTTAGGGTTTCTTCTTTCCTTTTTTTTTTTAAACATTTTTTTAAAACATCGGTTTACTTATATTTTTGTTTCAAAATAAAAATCGATGTTAACTTTGGAGCCCAATACATACATAGCAGAAAGGAAAGACGCATATATTGGGTTGCCTTTGACAATTCCAAGATTGCAGCCAAAATAGAGCTGATAATCATAGTGTGATTAAAATAAACCAGAGACTGGGCGAAGGTGAGGAAGATTGAGATGGGAAGGGGTATAGGAAAGAAAGAGGGAGAGAGAGAGAGTGAGAGAGAGAGAAAGAGATGCGGGTGAGGAGCGGTTTCTCTCATTTTCTCTCCCCTTCTCTCTCCCTCCCTCCCTCTTCCTCTCTATTCATCTCTTGCTATATCTCCAAGGCACACACACGCACACTCTCTCTCTCTCTCTCTCTCTCTCTCTCTCTCTCTTTCTCTTTCTCATTTTTTTTTCTCTCTCGGTCTCCCTCCCTACCTCCCTCTTCCTCTCTCTCCATCTCTTGCTAATGAATATTTATCCCCATCACACACACTCTCTCTCTCTCTATTAAAACGTGCCTGGATCTGTATACGATTAACCAGGGAGATGTTTTAGATGCCCTGGATTAACTAGGAAACAAGAAGGAAACCCGGCCCATGAATTCGGGCTGTAATCGCCGCCTCACAGACATGAGATTTGCTTCAGAGATATACCCTCAAAATTAGGGAGAAATCTAAAACCACATTGGCAGTCACTCACTCACGCGTCTCGACCGTTCCCCGACTTTCCAGAACTTAGTCTCCCGATACCATGGATACCTCGGGAGGCTGCTAGCATTGCTTTCAATCGAATATTACCTCGCCATCCTTCTTTCCTTTCCTTTTTTTTCACTATAAGAGTTTAAACTAGTCTAGATTATGAAGACTATAACCCACGAGTATTTTAGGTGTTAAACATGCGTGAGAGAGAGAGAGGGAGAGAGAGAGAGAGAGAGAGTCTGAGAGAGAGAGAGAGAGCCAGAGTGGGGTTGGAATAATATCAGGTTTAACCTATAATATACTGAACTTACAAACAAAAAAACACACTATTGTCCTGAAAGTCGAGTTACCTTTAAGGAAAGAGATAATCAATGCGATTGGTTGAACAGTAATCAGTCATTTTTGCCGATTAGCAAATAACAAGCAAACAAACATACAAAAACAGTTCAACATAACACCTTGAATCACATAATATAGGCCTCATAAATAGTATAGAAATCGTACTCTTTATTAGTATTACTCTATATATATAAATAAGACTCTTGCTACCATTCTTATACTAACAAGACACTAACAAGAACTTTTTTACACACCGGAAATATAGAAGTATGTGATCATAAATATCTATGGTATACCGTATACGTATCTACATGCATACTCTCTTGAATACCAGTAAGAAAATACTAGTATATAGATGAAATCAGCAATTCCATTCTTTTAGGAAATACAACTTCTCTCTCTTTCTATCCCGATGTTACCCTTTAAAAAGCATGGATTTTGTTACTTGGATTTATTTTCCAGGTCCTGTGGATATAAGCTTCACGTCAAGGGACTGATACATGACGCCGACGGTTAACCAGTGACACATGAATGTGGTTTTACGGAGGGATGGAGAGTGGGAGGGATTGAGAAAAAGGCTGGGTTACACAGACAGGGTCTTTACTATACTAATGGGGAGGGGTGGGTTGGTTGTCAGACCAGTTACCGACACATTTCCAACATAGATTGTAAATTATGCCTGTTATAATTCCATAATATTATATTAGATAATAAAAGTTTAAAACGTTGGTATCAATACAAACAGAGTACATACAATATTTGCCTGGATTAGATGACAAAAGTCTGTTTGAAAATTGATGCTTCCGACAATGTTGAATGTTAAACAGAAGTCTACAATATAAAAGCTATTAAAATAATAATGATAAACATGATAACTAACGTTTTAAGGTATTTAGTACGATATAACAGTTTATCGAAATTGTAAAAATGTGGTTAGTCATCAAAATTCAATTCAAGCTCTAATAAAAGTTCAATAAAATAATATATTTTGTTTTCACCCTAAGAAAATTGGTGCGACCATAATATTATATAGGCCAAAGTGAATTTAAAAAAAATTGATTAGGCCTATAAATTATACATCATTCTAGTGCATTTAGATTGTTCTATTATTTAAATCATTATGATTCCTTCAAAGCATAGGCCAAACCGGTGCTAAATAAAAACAACAACAACAAAACAATTATACAAACAAACAAATTAGTTCCTAATAAAGCGTTCTAAACCATTTCCAATAATAATCGCAAAGACGTCATTTCGATCCTCTCTATAAGTTGAACTATTACACTAGCTCCCATGCATGAGGGCGCTAAACGAATGAACGACACTCAGCTATACGATTTTTTTTCTTTCTGTAGCAATCAGTGACGAACAGCCAATCATCTTGTCCAGCTTTTAGAGGGAGAATAAAGTACAACATCAAGCAATTTTCAGTGTCGGGGAGAATGCCTTTGTGGTCAAAATGTTATATTAGATATAGCAAAAAGGCAAAACAGGAAGATTAAAAATCTGAAATATAAACTGTTTTTAACCAATCTTGAAAATATAGCAATAACATTTTGTCTGGAAGTGACCGTAAAAGGTATACAAAATGATCACGCAGGATATATAAAATGAATCCTAAGTATAAACATCCTTCAACAGAGTCTCGGGAATATCATTAACAAAAATTAAGTCAGGGAATTATTGAGCACGCAGCATGAGTTAGCACTGTACTTGGAAATTTGCAGTTTCATGGTCGGCCTACGATAACTCTTTGTACCACCATTGTGTGCACCCTCTCCTCTCAATTTGGAGCATTCTTTTTTCAACATTCTCATAAATACCAGGGCTGTACAAATTGACAATATTTTCCGCTAAAAGTTCATTTATCTAACCAGATTGCTATTCTCTCTCATTTAGACAGGGGTGCAATGTAAACTGCAGTGTTACTAGTGATTTTAACCTGAAATTTGAAAGTTGGTAATCCGCGACACTGGACCATACAATACTGCTTCATAAGGATAAGATCTTTTAAATTTCTTTTTTCTATCACACTTATTTGGAAGTTCAACGTTTTTAGTATTAGCAACATTATATGATAATGTCAGTAATCAGTTTTGGCTAACCAGTTTCTATTCGCTATGTTCTTCCTGCGCTTTCTGGTTAATCGTCATCTTTACGAATCAACATAAACGCCAGTACGATGCCGAGAGCGAATGTAGGAATAGTCATGTAGAGATTCGAACCCGCGACCTGCTGCTGGGCGATGTACGCTCCGACCACGATGATCAAAAGATAGAACACTCCAACCCTCTGCCATGACGAGCGACCAAACGCTAACATCGTCCCGCAGACGACTTCGATAAATCCAACCACAGACATGTAGATATCGGGCGTCATCGTGACCTTAAACACACTCTTGATGGGTATGACGTCGAAGTAGGTGTTGAAGATGGCTTTAAAATCCTCGTGACTGAACCCGTAATCGAGCTCCACTGGAGCGACCTTGAGAAGACCAAGGAAGATGAAGAGAAGCCCAACCAGAAGTGATGCAATTTGCCTGGTGATCGTCATTTTGAGGTTATACTCGATGATTATGTTGGTCAATCACTCAAAATCACTACTTTGTTGACTTGGATGAGAATGGCAATGATTTAGCTTGTTATAGTGGTTTCGATCCTCATGCTTCGACACTACTCGATGGTTAAATCAGACTTCTTGGACGTTGGTTGAGGCGACCATCACCAAACTGCGAACATTAATTCCGTGGCATCAGCTCTAAAGAACCCTATTTTAAATTCATCCTTACACGGATCGGACATGATTCTCCCATCCCTATTATAATATGTTTGCATGTCGCGCTTCAATTTTAATGATTGATTCTTGCGGGTTTAATACAGAGCTGGCTCGTTAGATAACTAAACCAACACTAATTTACCTGATACGTCCAGACTGTATGCTCATCACGTGACCAAGGTGATAAGCCTATATTGTGATGATACCGATGTGATAAACTTTATCTGATTCGGAATAAAGGTCGAATACGAAGAACGGGCAAAGGTTAATGTACCAAGCAAGAAACATTATTTACGAATATTTATGTTGGGTAATATCACTGTACGGGTCTGAGTCGTGTAACTATCAGGTATTTTACTGACAATATGAGATTAAAAATCGTCAGACAATATTATTATTTTCGTTGCACGAACGATTTACGTCACTGCATGATTGTAAACACTTGTCTTTCTAACAGTTCCGAGATTTTATGCTCCACCATCCCTAGGGTTTCTTTTTTTTTATTTTTTATTTGTCGCCCTCCTTGGGCCGATATTTTTCAGTTTTGAATGTGTGTTTTTTTCCCGCCCTCTTTTGGCTGATATTTCTCAGTTTTTTATGCTTTAATACTTGTGTTTCAGAGTCATCATTCCATTCATATATTTTTCACCTCATAATAATCCATGGTTTGCAATGTTGTGTTGAGACAACACTCTGTGCTTTCCTGCTGACGAACAAGTTGGTTTTCAACTACCTGTAAAACTTGCTAGCAATGTGAAGATTGTTTGGAATAATTTGATTTTATGCATTTATATCCTAAGTCAAACAAAATACATATTTTTTTATTCATTAATACAAAAAATGCAAAAAAAAACGGTTTAAAAAAAAAAAAACTTTTTTAAAATGCCGACCGTAGTTTTTCAGATTTTTGGATCGGTCGCAAAGGGCAATACAACAAGTTTTTATTTTAGGCCTAATAATGATGTTCCCTATAGATAGAAACACTTTTGAAACCAAACTACATACTAAATTGGGGGTCGAATTTTGGCGGGAAATGCATTTGACCAAACTCAACTTTGGTTCATGGAACTGTCAATTATACAGTGCGTCCAAAAAAATACGAAAACGAGAATTTAGATGTTTTATCATAACTGAGTCACCATTATAATTAATAAATGACACATATTTGTAAAGCTCAGATCCTCCTCTTTCATTTTGATGCACCTCATGCATGAGTGATTAAAATCAATTCGAATCTGATTCGAAGAAAGGGTACCAAAAGTGATTTGGCGGACGGTATCTGAATTTCAAAGAGAAAATCACATTTCTAGAAAGTTCATTTTCTGCTCTTTCATTATGGCACCTCAATCAGGAAAAATGAATAACAAAGTTCTGTTTGTTTAAAGTAATGCTTGCATTTCCATAATTTTATTAAATGAATTCGTTTTCGCTGGTTGCCTGTCGTAGCAACAAACAGAATTGACAAAAGAATGAACCCCGTTTCGTTGAAGATCAGCCATAGATGAAAGATTTAATGCATACTTTTTTTTAAATGGTTTGTTGGGGGCCCTGGGGGGGGGGCGTGCAATTTTTCAAATTTTCGAGGACCAAAAGAAATAATTAGTGCTCACTACCGGTTTTCAACAGAAATGGAGAAACGCGCATTTTGCTGAAAATCATGTGATATCACGAACATCTATACATCACTTGTATATGGAATTGAAAATAAGTCATGGTTCAATTTAATGTGGGGGGGCTGGCGCCCCCCCCCCCCCCCCAAGCTCCCCCACCAGTACGCCAGTGCAGGATGTAATGGTCCTGATACGATTTCCCCCATTGATCTGTACGAACAAAAACAAATCCGTACAGATCAGTGTTCCCCCATTTTCTTTTTTCCTTTTTTGCTTTCTCATTTCTCGAAGATACCATAACCTAATTTGTTGCGTTCACGATTGGAGCTTTTCCGAGTTAAATTCAAAATGGGTAGATCTAAAAGTGACACGAAAACACGACGAAGTAGATCAAGGTCAAGAGAAAGACAACGAGACCATTCACGGCATAGAAAAAGGTATGAAAATGGTTATATCAATTTTTATTTTTTATTTTTCAGTCGTAGTTACAACGTCGATGGTTTTACTGTGGTCCCGTGTGCTCCAAATGATGTGCTGTTAATTTGTATGGACTTGTGTAGTGCAGTGTGGAGATCTACATGCGATTTATGGTTGTCTTTGTTGTTGTGTAATTAACAATCAGTGCACTCATAGGAAATGTGTCTCGGCTTTAAAGAAATACAAAAATTTACGTAGATCTACAAAGTCTACAAAAGTCAGATAAATCTGTCTGAATGAATGGAGCTGGAGTAGACCGAATTTTTCTGTCTCTTTCGTTCGTTAGCCTCTGATTTGGGTAAGGTCGGCTCTCTCTTTAGAGACAGAATAGCCCTATACGCTGTAGTGGCCGCGCGTTTGTACTAAGAAACGTTACACAAAACTTGGCCAAACTTAACCCCTAATTTTGATATTTTACCGGATGCATATCCGAGGTATTTATACTCCTAAATTTTCTATATAACTAACTACTTCGGTTCCACTTACCAACTTGACTACTTGAATCCGTTTAATGGTCCCTTTTCAGGAAATTATGGGTCAAGATCGACATCCATGAAGAAAATCTTGCAGCCGGGTTGCGTATGACGTCATCTAAATCTCATCCCTTCTAGTCTACGCCGAAGACAAAATGATTATAACGGAACAACTGTGCACGTCGTAGCTCGTGCACAGTTGTTCCGTTATAATCATTTTGTCTTCGGCGTAGACTAGAAGGGATGAGATTTAGATGACGTCATACGCAACCCGGCTGCAAGATTTTCTTCATGGATGTCGATCTTGACCCATAATTTCCTGAAAAGGGACCATTAAACGGATTCAAGTAGTCAAGTTGGTAAGTGGAACCGAAGTAGTTAGTTATATAGAAAATTTAGGAGTATAAATACCTCGGATATGCATCCGGTAAAATATCAAAATTAGGGGTTAAGTTTGGCCAAGTTTTGTGTAACGTTTCTTAGTACAAACGCGCGGCCACTACAGCGTATAGGGCTATTCTGTCTCTAAAGAGAGAGCCGACCTTACCCAAATCAGAGGCTAACGAACGAAAGAGACAGAAAAATTCGGTCTAGAGCTGGAGGAGCTGGTTGATGGTCTGAGAATAAGGATCGTCCGCACAAACAAACAAGGAAGGATCGTCCGCATTTTCGCTGACGATTCTGATTTCCGATCCGCGCATTGGCAATGCAAAAAACTGGTTCCGCAATGATTTTCTTGATGCATTTCCCATTGTCTTTGTACAGAGACTTTGGCGCTTGTTCAGAAATCTATCAAAAATTTGACCCGTAACTCCGGCGTGGAGTTTATTTAAACATTTGATGAATATTTACTTCATTTTGGGTATGTTTTAGTAGGGTATCTCCACGCCAGAGTTACGGGTCAAATTTTTGATAGGTTTCTGAACAAGCGCCGTGACTTTCACGTTATGAGCGATAAAAAGACGGAGAAGTGGGACTGGGGGTATTTTATTACACGGACTCCTTTTTTCGCATTGCGAACTCGAAGCCTGCAGAGCGCCGATGCATGTTGTCCGCGTATGAGGATATCCTTGTTTATGCGGAGAATCCTCATTCTTGGACCAGCGCCCCTACCGAAGACAGACAGAACTAACCCTATAAGTTGGGGCATTGATCGGATCGGAAGATTGGAGCCACACCCTCGCACCTGTGATTGGTAGTTTTTAATTTTTTTTTCCCAATCATTTTTATTGATCGGTGATCGGAAATTATTATACATTCTCACCTGATCGGCTCAAGATCGGCCCCCTATCCGATGATTGGTTACAGTAGACAGAAATAGCCTTAATTTTAAAGGCTTAGTCATTTAGTGAAAATCTAAAATGCGTTCATAATCACCATGCCCTTCCCGCACTGGCTTCTGTGTTTGATAGTTGATCCTTTCTTTCTTTTCTTAGAGTCTTACAAAGCACTTTAAAATTGGTCAAGAATTAAACCAAAACTGCGAAAAATTCTGGAATGATAGAGCTTTGCATGATACCTTCCACCATTTCTTGTTGGTAATAAGTCACTATTCCATTTACATTACAAAAACACTGACTTCAGATTAGTGCTGTAGTCAAACGTTTAACCGTCCGGTATCCGACCGCCCATGGCGGATTCCGTTTTCAATTGGACGGTTTCGTTTTCCCGTTTTTTTTTTTTTTTTTTTTTTTTAAAGTTTCGATTTATACCCCTCCACCTCGCACTATGCCTGGCAATGTCTCCCAGCTCAGTAATCTGTGTGTTGACTCACCACTCCGAATCTAGAACAACACTCCAATTTGTCTGTCATCTCGGTTTGAAAGTAATCTTTGTAGTAGATCTCAATATGTAGTTTATTATAATAATTCATCCAACCTTAACACAAGGTTCCATCCTAGGTCCTCTACTGTTTTTAATTTACATTAATGATCTTACGCATTCTTCTAAAAACAACATTGTTACTATTATTTGTGACAAGTTCACAAGCACAAATCGGCGCCTTCAAATGCACCTCGCAGTTAAATGAAAGTCCTTCCCGCTTTCCGCTTTTTCACACGGCTCTGGCTTGCTGCCGACAGAGTCGGTAAAAAAAAAAATTATAAAAAAAAAAACGATATTTTTTTTTTTTTTTTTTTTTTTTTTTTTTTTTTTTTAAATCGTTTAACCGAAAACCGTCCGGTTTTGACTGGCGGTTAAACGGAATTGGAGATATCCGTGATGTTACAGCACTACTTCAGATCTTGTTCACTATTTTGGTTTTGCCGGAAATGCATATACATTGTACATGCTGTGTATGCAAAAATGAATGATTTTGCATTACCAACGTCGACTTGATGCTTACTTTACAACAATAGCGATTAGTGTAAATTGGCAAGGTTTATTAATTTATATTAGATTTTGTGGTGTTGTGTGATATTTGTGACATTTTAGCTGAAAACTCCTTGCTGAGATGTACCTGTTATTGGCTTTAATTTCCTCTTTATAGAAGTGTGACGCCAGAGAGCAGTGATAACGAGGCAGAGAGACGACGACACAAGCAGAAGAAGCACAGGTCCAGGTCTAGGTCCAGATCCGAGTCTAGGTCTAGGGGCAAGGCAAAATATGAAGACAGAGATCGTCATCACAGCCATAAGCACAAAAAGAGAAGATCTCGCAGTCGGACTAGATCTCGGTCTCCCATACAAAAACCTGATGTCAGACCAAATCCTGCTGTCAATGAAAAGTAAATATGTCTTCAGGATTTTTATGCCTCCGCTACAAAGTAGCCGGAGGCATTATGTTTTCTGGTTGTCCGTCCGTCCGTACGTACGTACGTCCCGTTCTCGTGATCGTGTTATCTCAAGAACTGATCGATGGATTCCTGCCAAACTTTGATCATGCATGTATCTTGCAAAGCCAATAAACTGATTAGATTTTGGGGTCACAAGGTCAAAGGTCACAGAGCTCATTGCGTATGCAAAATAGCTCGTTATCGCGTTATCTCTAGAACCGATTAATGGATTCCTGCCAAACTTGGGTCATGTATGTATCTTGCAGAGCCAATGAACTGATTAGATTTTGGGGTCGGGAGGTCAAAGTTCAAAGGTCACAAGGCTCATTATGTATGCTCAAATAGCTTGTGATCACATTATCATGAGACCAAAAGACAGATTACTATCAAACTCAAGACATGTATATGTATCTTGCAGAGCCAATGAAGTGATTAGATTTTAGGGTCATCAGGTCAAAGGTCATGGGGCTCATTAAGGATGCCTATCAATAGCTTGTGAATGCATTATTAAAGACGACAGATGGATTACAATCAAACTTGAATTTTAAAAGTTGCTTCCGTTTTGGTTTGTAAAATTGCTCTATGGCGGAGGCATCATTTTCGACTGCGTGCAGTCGAAGTTCCATCTAGTTAAAATTGTATCTTTAATTCCTTACTTACAATTGTAAGTTTTCTGAGCTTATCAACAGTGTTGATCAAGGTCTGGGATTTGGTAAAATAGTGTGTTCATCTAGACAGGTTAAAACCACATTACTTTGAAAGTATTTTACTTTAACCATTAATTTTAAATATTTGATTTGATTATTCTCATCAGGATGAAGAAGTCGATGATAAAAGCAACCGAGACGATGGAGGAGAAGAGAGTGAGGAGGATGAACAAGAAAGAGGTCAAAGACAGGAAGAGAAAGGAGCAGATGGGATGGGATGAAGAAATGATGGTAAGATTGAAAAGCAATGTGAATAGCAGGCTCTCTTGAAACATACAATCACACAACGACCACTTCATGGAAACAGTATGCCGGTTCCTTTATTATTGCTAACTTAAAGCCGTCTGTCCCCTTGTTGCTTACTTTCGAGCATACACTCTGTGCATAATCCTTTGCGTCAATCAAGCAGTCTTTGTGTGTGTTTAGTGGACACAGTTTGGAACCTAATGATAATTGTGAATCAGAAACGGAAGCAGGTCAGAAAGAAATTTAACAATTACAAGGAGCTACTTCTTTATTTTTATACAAATATCTGCACTAATAATTTTTGGTTTTGAATAATTGATCTACTATTAATATAAAACGCATTATCTGAGATAAATCTCCCTGGTCTAAATTATGTGGGAAGCTTTCCCACTCAAAATTTGTTGGAAATCTATGTCATGACATATAGTGAATAGTATGATTAGACTATATATTTATTGTATTTTTTTTTTTGCAGGGCTATACCAATGAAGACAATCCATTTGGAGATCCTAATCTACTGGATACATTTGTGTGGGTCAAGGTAAATTTAATATTTAGCTATCATTACTTGTTGATTAATCAGTTTTTATGGAACACTGATGAATTACATTTAACAGTGGGACAAGATGAATGAGAAGTGAATAAGACTGGTCTAACATCGCTAATCCTTTGGATGACTGGCTCACATCTTGTTTTTCTACTGCAGAGCAATAAATAATATTGGTACATGTAGTAGCAGTTAAAGTGTTAACTGTTTTTCCACATCTCTTGGTTTAAAATATTACATTTACACGCATGTAACAGATAAATTTATTAATGTTTTTTAAGCTACTAATTTCAGACAATTTTCAAGACAAAGTAAACTTATTGAAAGTTTTGCAGTATTGAGTATATATAGTATGAAGCCTTTCATTTGTGTAAGTATTACATTTCCTGAACTCTTTATATTTTGTTTTGATTTTAAATTAATTTTCAGGTGATATTAATTCAAATTTTAGGAAGCAGAATAGGTAATACATAACAAATTTGTGACCTATAAAGCTAATTTCACTACTGGAATTGGTTATGCACGTACAAGAAACCATTTATCCAACTGTTCATGAATTTATCAACTAAATTAATATAATTAACCTGACATGCTTGGGGCTTTTAAAGAGAGATACATGAATTTTGTTATTGATGGTTAGCATGTATGAGTGTATTTTGTAAGACGTGCAATTTCTTTTGTCTTATCTTTGTAGAAAAATGAGAAACTTGGCATCGCGGACGTTGAACCTGACCAGATGAAGAAGATTGTGAAAAAGAAGCAGATTGAGAGCAGGGTGAGATATTTGAAGCACTCTTCAAACTTATTGTGTTAAAGCCTGTCTGCACTACATTGACCAAGAGGGATTAAACCTCCCTGCATGGTCACTGTCAGTCAGGTGCTTATCTCATCAACTCGGCTCTCAATTAACATACGTAAAAGGGAATGATGGGGGACCATTGGTCACCACTTAGGCATTGTTTGCTATATAGAGGGCGCAAGTAGCTATAAGTAGTGCAGTGGGGCTTTAAAGGGAGCATCCCAAGAGGTTCTACATCACATGCCCTCGCAACGTTTTGCTCCATAGTAATTTTCTACATTAACCAAATGAGTCAACCTAGACCAAACACAGTACCTTAGACTAACCTGAAACTTAACTTGAAACACAACAGCGACCTTAACCCTAACTGTATACTTTCACTTTTTATATCTTTGGAGAAGTATTGGGATATGTTAGTGTGGCATAGTGGTTCATACTCCAAAGAGATATTGATTTCATATGTATTTAAAGTGTAAGTAATTATTACCTTGTAATATAGACTTTCCTAAACCTTTTGGAATAATGTTCACAATCGTTGACAGTGATCCACATGAACATAAGTGTTTGAGAAGGGTTACACTTTGAGGATTGCATTATTTTTAAACCAAAAAGGACTTTAAAAACAAGAATCCAAAAAAAAATTCTCTTAAATGAAAGAATTCAATTGATTGGAGAATGAACGGAGGCTTGAAATTTCACCTGATGCAAAAAGTGAAATTCATCCTTTTCATCCGGCACAAGTCAAGTTTTAGGTATGTACAAAGTCAATACAAAATCTATACTGTTGTCTCACCTGTAAAGCTCAGTGCAGCTGATGGGAGAAAATGGATCCGTTGGTCACAGTCGTTTGAAAAAATGAAATGACTCTGGCCTAATTATAAATATTTTTTTGTTTTTTTTTCACAAGAAAGCTAGAGAAATGGCAACAATTGTTACAACCCAGGTTTAATGCACATTTGCATTCAGTGTAGTTGACATGCTGCTAAATTTCCCTTCCTAGACTTCCCACCATAGATTGCTGGTTATGGGAAAACACATTATTTCTCAACAATTCTCTTCATGCCCTTCCTCTTCAAAAATACAAGGAGAGCGAGAGAGGGAGAGGGGGGGTGGGGGTGGGGGGTGGAAGTTAGTTTAGCATTCATATATGTATATTTCTTGCAACAACCTCTGATTTGTAATGAATATTTGTGTTTTTAACCGTTTTGGTTTTCTTCCCATATTTACAGCTGGAACTTCAGAAAGTTAAACAGAGAAGAATAGAAAGAGAAAAGGAGAGAGAACAGAGAGATAAGGAAATGGTAAGATTTCATCCATTTGTCTGGATCGAGTATTGGCTTCATATACAGTAGTTCTGATTGTGCTATTGTATTGAAAGGGGCATGGTTGAGTAGTACTGAGGCAGAGCTGCCAACTAGTACGGATTTCCCGTAATTGGTACCAAAATTAACGATCATTACGGCAAAGAAGAAAAAAATTGTGTGTGTGTGTGGCGTAAATATGATTTATCGTAGCGAGTGCTGTACAGTATGGCGGCGATCCAACACTCGCTGAGAAAGACAGAAAAGTATCAAGTATTCTCTTAATAGAAGCCAATTTTTCATGAAAAACTGATGTGTTGTGATGACCTGAAAATCAATATTTAGCAACTTTGTGTGAGTAAAATCACCCCAAATTTCAGATAATCAAGCGGGCATGCGTCCGTGCAGTGTTGGCGTGGCTTTTTTGTTGTTTATTCATTGCGCCGCATATGAAATTACTGATTTATTCCCAAAATTACTGATTTTGAGCCTTGTGATTACTGATTTTCTGTTCTGGAGGTTGGCAGCTCTGCTATAAAGGGTCATCATGAGGCAATAATTCAGAGAAATGAACTGCACTAACTACTGTGTGTATAAGGATATATTTTGTGTATAAAGTACTTAAAACTGAGACTGTAAACTCACCTAAAGAAAGACAGAATAAATACATGTAAAATGTTATCAATGTTACAGGTAAAAGAATGAAAATGTGAACCAGATTGTATCATTGTAGGATCTTAAAGGCATGGTTTAGGAATGTTAAATCTGAGATGCATGGCCCTTGGTGTTATCAGTGTCTGTGATATGGTGTAATATCGTAGCCCTAAAAAATTGCGCTTCAAAATTATCATGAAGTGCCTCAAAAATGTAAAAATCTTTGAGTGACCGGTTTAACCATACTCATTTTCCCCATTAGACTGTAGTGTTATAAAAACAGTTTTTTAAATTTCGATTTTGAATCATAAATATCTTGATAATCAGACAAGCGATCGGCTTGTAAAAGTCATGGAGTTCCTGACTGACCTAAAGGTTTATAATTATCATTGCAGCATGAGCTAAATCCAGGATTTTGTTTCAGAATCTGAGGCAAAGATATACCGAATCCCTTTAAACAAATACATACATGTACAACTTTCTCAATATCATCAGGTTTCTTGTCTTCCCTAGTTAGAGTATATCATAGAATATAATTCATTTCTCTCAATCAAATGATCATGACCATCATGACCAGATGAGGAAAAAATCAACGCTTCATAAAGAAACAATCAATGGAATAAAATGGAGAAATATCATGATGTACTAAAGGTAGACACATGTACAACTTGCCGTAATTTTGTTTTTTGTTTTTGTTTGTTTACAGGAGGAGTTACAGAGAGCAAGAGAAGCAGACTATTACAAGGAATGGGAAAGACAGGAAGACAGTGTAAGTCAATCATCAGACTGCGACCCAAATTAGACTTACCTCAGACAAGCTGTATGGGGAGGAAGGACCGTCTAAGACTTGGATTAAAATGTTGCCACCTGTTTTTATTTATTTTAGACAGAATCCCTGAAGAGGTTCATCTGATTGGTAGTAATTCCAGAATATTTAAAATTAATTTATGTACTTTGGGCTAGACTATATTTCGGAGAACTTCAGACTTTACATGTCATTGCCTGAATCTACAAAACAATACAAAGATATGGATTGGTCTGTGAAAGATAAGATATGTTCAATAGAATACATTCCACAATCAGGTGTCTAGCCATTTCTCTTTTTGGGGGTCAGGGTTATTAGAATGTCTCTTTAATTTGTTGTTCTTCTGCAAAAAGATTTGCTATAGCAATAGATTATGTTTCACTAGTTTGGTGTAGATATATTGTTACTCATTCAGTTTTGACATTGAGGAGAATTGAAGTATTGTCAAGTAATGTCATGTTTTCCTCCCTCCAGTTCCATCTGAATCAAGCTAAACTGAGGTCAAAGGTCAGAATCAAAGATGGCAGAGGTAAGTGATGAGGTTGTTATTTTTTGGTTGAATTATTGTCAATTTTGTGAGAGATGTTTGAGATGCTGGGAAGTTACAACATGTGAAAATGAGCTGGCAATGCATGTGTGTATGTGTATTATAATTGAACTACCTTGTAGTTTTTCTTCATGATAAATCCCTTTTTTTTCTTTGTCATTTGCAATAATATGTGTATACAAAAATATCCACCCATACAGTAGTGTGTGCTTGCTCATTGAAATAGTTTTATTGACTAAATCGTCGCCCGGCTAGCAGAAGGGCGTTAGCGAGCAGATTATTTGCATTTAAAGATTTGTTTTATATTTAAACTGATTTCATTCCTGAAAATGGTTTTAAAACTTAAAAGACTAATAGAAATGTTATAACAGAACACGGCCACAATTTTTTTTTGGAAATAAGTCAGTTTTCTAGAAGTTTGAGGCGATTTAGTGCTAACGCCCTTCTGTTTAGCGCTTAATTTTTTACCTGAAATTCGAGCTAACGCCCTTCTGCCTGCTAGGTGACAAAATTATGATTATGTGGTATAGAAAGAGTTGTCTTGAAAATGCATTCAGAGTTACAGGAACTATGTTGCATGCATTGAAAATATGTTGTAAAGCCCTATTGTCCACCCAGTCATTAAAGGGACTGGGTATCTTTGCCTCAGATTCTGAAACAAAATCCTGGATTTAGCTCATGCTGCAATGATAATTATAAACCTTTAGGTCAGTCAGGAGCCCCATAACTTTTACAAGCCGATCGCCTGTCTGATTATCAAGATATTTATGATTGGAAAACGAAATTTCAAAATTTGTTTTCCTAATAGGTTTTTATAATTCTACAGTCTATTGGGGAAAATGAGGATGGTAAAAACGGTCACTCAAGGATTTTTTACTTTTTTGAGGCACTTCCTGATCATTTTGAAGCGCAATTTTTATTAGGGCTTCAATATTACACCATATCACAGGCACTGATAACACGTAGGGCCATGCATCTCAGATTTAACATTGTTAAATGATGCCTTTAAACAACATTTGTCAAGCTCTTGTTATTTGTGTTTTGTTTTGTTCTATCCCTTGCAGGTAAACCCATTGATCTCTTAGGCCAGTACATCAGTGCGGAGGATGATGAAGATATCTCCATTGAGATGCAAGAACCCTATAACGTTCTCAAGGTATGGTAGCCTCAAAGGGAAAAATTACAAAAGGACAGTGCCAGTTCTAAAGAGTGACATTCTTACTAGTCTGGTACTCTACAGTGTTTTCAAAGTATGGTAGCCTCAAAGGGAAAAATTACAAAAGGACAGTGCCAGTTCTAAAGAGTGACATTCTTGCTAGTCTTGTACTTAACAGTGTTTTCATAGTATGGTAGCCTCAAAGGGAAAAATTACAAAAGGACGGTGCCAGTTCTAAAGAGTGACATTCTTACTAGTCTGGTACTCAACAGTGTTTTCAAAGTATGGTAGCCTCAAACAAGTAGCTGTCAACAAAACCTTCAATTCGTAGATATTGTGCTTAAGTTGGTCTTGTGACTATGAGCGATAACTGAAGATCTGGCACAAAACACTTTGTTCTGACTATTTTTTTGCATCACTCAGTCCGTGTAAATTTATATAAAATATCCTCAAGATGTGAAGATGTTGTATACCTAATAGCAATTAAGTCACAACAAAGGATGCTGAAGCCAAGTGCTTATAATCTTGATACAATCAGTTTTATCAGGAGAAGAGATCTGACGGTCATAGTTAGTAAGTTTGCTTGTTCCCTTCAAGGCAGATGAATCTTGACTCTCAATCCAAGGGTTGAGGGAGATTGGCAGCCAGACACTACCGTCCTTTGGCAAGACGTTAATCTTCACTTGCCACTCCCCACCCAGGTGTTAATGGGTACGTGGCAATTGCTGGGGTAATAATAACTGCAGGGCCCGCAGGGAGAGCAGTATTAATACTGATGTAGCAACCCTGGGTAAATTAGACCCAATTATTATTACTATTACTGAATGTAGCAGGTCGCAGGACATTTACAGTTTTAATCAACATTTTTTGGTTGTCTTCCCCGCAGGGTTTGACTATGACTGATCTTGAAGATCTGATGGAAGACATCAAGGTGTACGTGGAGCTGGAGCAGGGAAAGAATGTGGAATTCTGGAAAGATATCACCGTCATCGCTGAAGATGAACTTACTAAACTCAAGAAGATCACTCCTGAAGGACAGGGTAAGAATTAAAGTTGCTCAAGCTTGGGTATATAGAGGGCAGCACACGGACGTACCCACAGGAGCGTTATACCCGTTGGCTCAGTGTTTTGAAGTGATCGCCAAGTTGCCTACTTCACGAACGACTATATACCCATGCAAGAACATCTTTAGGTTACATGTATATTGAAGTTCTTCTGATGTTATGTTTACTTCGAATTTACTGTGTTTAATTGAAGGTTATTTCAAGTTTGTCATACTAAATCCAATTTTCTTTTAAAGGTGAAATTCAAAGAAGATCACAAATATGTCAACCAATTTATCACTAGAAACAGATGGCCATCGGACAAGTTTTAGGTCAACTACATATCGGGTGATTTTTAAAAATGCAAATACAACCACCTCCGTAGCAGCTGGGATATACGAGAGATTCGCCTGAAAAATAACGATGTTTTAATGACGTCACTATATGGACCAACACTGCCCAAGCAGACGACATCCCATAGAGAATGAACATAATTGCAAAGCTATTATTTCTCAAATTATAATGAGTTTAGTGTATATAAATGTAATGGCATGTCAAACCATTCAAAATGGGATATGGCCCGATTCTGATAACTAAAATCTTTTGCTTGTAAATACACAGGATAGGGGTTAATTAACGATCAAAGAAACCAGACTTTCAAATTGAAAAACCCCCGGAATGATATTATGGACGGCATTTGTTCCCTCTTGAAACACCGAACATACCCCGGTGTGTGCGGCTGAATATACAATGGCGTCTTATTTTGTTTACAATCGACAGATTCCTTTATTTTTGTATCGCTGCATTTGTCATCAAAATAAAACCATGCGCGGGGTTTAGAGTGAGGCAATAGATTATACATTTAGCCTGACGGTAGTGAAGTAAGAGAAAGAACTCAAGAGAAGATGAAAACACAGGCCCTGAAAATGTGTGAAATGTCATGGGACATCGTCTGCTTGTGCAAGTCATGTCCATACTGTGATCTCACACATCTCAGCAGCGTTCGGAGAGTTATTCGGGTGCTATGCCGGGGCTGTATTTAAACCTATTTAGCCTGGGGGGGGGGGGCTTCTAAAGCCCCCCCCCCTCGACATTTTTCGCGATAATTTTTTAACGCAAGAAAATCTTGCACTGAAATTTTGTGACTTTTTTCTTTCGAGTCTTGCGCATCTTTTGAAAGAAATTTTTCGAAAATCGGACCTAACATTACAAAGTCACGTGTCAGCCCAAAAATCGCTCATTTTTGTGATTTGTGTACAAAACATATGGAAATCTCATTTTTCAAATAAAGAGATAAAACATTGGTTATTTGGTCTTGTTTATAGTTTAGGTGTTTATTTTGGGGTCAAAATAGTTGAATTATAGTTGGAAATGAAATAAAACAACAAAAACAATAAAATACATAAGTTAAAAAAACAAAGAAATACATAAGAAATTATCAAAACAATAGATAACATGAGGAATAACCCTGGTTTTTCAATTTTTTGTGTTGTATTATTATTCCAAATGGTCTAACAAATATATGTAGTGAGAAAGAATGCTTAAATGTGAATAATGTCTGATTTATGGGCAAAACTGTGAATTTGATGACCTCATTTGCATAAATTACCATAAATATGCAAATGAGTGAATTTTTCAAAAAATTGAAATTACCATAGTATTCTATACACTTCACTTGTCATGTATGCAAATTTTCGCGGCGATCGGTCGTTTCACGGCCGAGATCATAGGGGGGGGGGGGGGGCCTTAGAAGCCCCCCCCCCCTGGGCTATGCAGTTTCAAAATAGCCCGGGCTAAATAGGGTTAAGCGTTTTGTAATTTATAATAATCATTACTTCAAATGTTTCCACGCATTGAATTTTGATAACCGTGTCGAATCAAAGTTTCAACTTTGCAATAATGAAAATAAAGTTATTTTTTAAAATCAATGAATATCTACTTTAAGTTTGTCTCTAATGGTTTCATTCAATTTGTGGTTCTTTCAAGTGTGTTTCAAGTTTGATTAGATTCATTTTGAATTTTTTGAGGTGAATTGACATTCCTTCCAAATTTGTTGTGCTCAAGTGTTTTGTGTTTAATATACACCTAAGTTCTTTTCAAGTTGGTTTTGATATATTCAAATTTCTTTTAAGTTTTGATGAGTTCAATTCAAATTTTCAAAATATTTCATGTTTGTGTACTGCTCTGACTACACTGATTACTGTCTCTCTCACTATGTAGCAAGCATTTATATCAATAATAATAATAATAATAATAATATACCGTACTTATATAGCGCATATCACAATATGTCTCTATCGCTGTAAGAAAGAGTAAGAAGGAAAGGTTGATAGAGTAACATAAGAAGAGTGTCAAATCTCAATAAATTTCTTTGTGCAGAGGTTTCTGACCGCCGAGAAGGCATCAATTCATCTGTGAGTTCTGAAGTAGCCACCGTGTTCAAGAACAAGACTCATATCCAGCTCCTAGCACTCAAGGCTCAGATCGTCCAGAGAATACAGAGCGGCGATGCTGTCGACATCGGTAAATACATCACTTTATAGGCCCACTGCACTACTTATAGCTACTTGTGCGCCCTCTATATAGCAAACGATGACCCTTGGTCCCCCATGATCCCCTTTTTCTTATGCTGAGTTGATGAGATAACCACCTGTCAGTGACCTTGTAGGAGTCTAATCCCCCCTGGCCAAACTAGTGCAGACAGGCTTTAATTTTGTTCAGTTATGAGGGAGGCATGATGGCTCAGTGGTAGAGCAGTGGTCTTGTATTCGGGAAGTCCCGAGTTCGAAATCAAGTTGATGTGCTAGTGCCCTTTGGTAAGGCAGTAATCCTCGTTACCTAGTCCCTCCCAGAGGACTTAAAGATGTTGGTCCCCTGGTTGCTTACTTACAACAAAAAAACAAATAATGAACTTAATGATTTCTTTTTTGTTTTGATCAATGATCATATTTTATGACCATTTTTTTTTAACACTAGAAATATTGTGCAATTAGTACCTGGGCTACTACCTTGTATTGTTAATAAACTAAAATGGATTGTGCTATTATGAGGTGTATATGATTGATTATCTAGGATACTGGGAGTCGTTACAGCAGCAGTTAGATGCTCACATGGCTAGAGCTAGACTGAGAGAACTGCATCAAGAGAAGCTCAGAAGTAAATTAGCAGCTCTCCGACAACAGGTATGTCAACCTAAGAACAATATCATTTTCATCTAAGGCCTAAAAAAAAAGACGTTGTATTGCCCTTTGCGACCGACCCAAAATCTTGAAATCTACGGTCGGCTTTAAAAAAAAAAAACCCCCAAAACACCTTTTTTTTAGAGAAAAAAAGCATTAAAAACTGAGAAATATCAGCCCGAAGAGGGAGAAAAAAAATATTTTAGACCGACCGACCCATATTTTGGCACCTAAAGGGCAATACAACATCCTTCTTTTTTTTTTTTAGGCCTTATCGTGATGCTAATAATAATGTGGATTTAGATTCTTAATTCGAATTTCTCTAACCATGTCACCATTACCATTTCTTCGGCCATCTGACTTATGTACATGAACAGGATGTGCACCTTGTCAAATCAGTGGAGAGTTTCCTTACTGTATGATAATCATGAGGACATATGCTAGTGGCATTCACAACAGAACTCTGCTTCCAGTGGGGATGTTTATCCCTGGTACAGATAGACAAATGTAGATCAGTGTTGAGATCATTGCCAGAGAACAAATAATTTTATGCAATGTTGCAGGGGAATACAGATAAATTTGTCAAGATTTTACAGGCCCAGCTGTTGCCTTTTAAAGAGACATTTAAGTTCTGGTGAGAGGTGAAATAAAATTTGTGAGCGTGATCATTGTATTATGCAAGTGTGGAAAAATGTTCCCTCAAAAGCATGGTTCTTTTAATGCCTTCATATTCTAAATATGACATGTAACAGCTTAAAAATGAGGAACTAAATTTTATGCCGAATGTTTGTGTAGTCCCATATACATCTTTCTGTGTACAGTGCTTGTTACTTTTACCAAGACTGGGCCAAATTTATGTCATTTTTGATGATTCCAGAACCTTGCAGTACTCACCAATACTGATATGTTACGATCAACTTTTTTCTGATCGATTCTACACAGTTATTCTTTCACAATGCAATTGCATGACCAGAACTCAACTTTTTCTTTAAGTCAACTTGTTCTACTGAACCCAGGTGTAGTAGATGGATAGCTGGTAGGAAGCACTTTATGAACTAGTGGCTTTAGCTTGTGTTAGAATTATATTTATATGAAGACCTTCATGAATCCAGTTATGATAATGAGAATGATAATCAATACCATTATCCATACAGCAAGGGGTAGAAACCGCACCCCTGTTCCCTTCGGCTGGATCCACATCAGCCGACTGGGACCCAACCCAAGCTGGACAGAACCCACCTGCAGAGGGTGCGGAGATAGACATACCCTCGCAGGATGAGGAGGAGGATGAGGATCAGACCAAGGAAGACGAAGAGAAACCTGGCTCATCAGAAGCTGTAGAGGGCGCTGTTGGAGGTGAAGAAGAAGGAGCTGTGGGTGGAGCAAAAGCAGAGGAAGAGTAAGTTTAAATTCCCAGGAGTAACTTGTCTCTATACTGATTAACTTGTTGATTTCTGAATGTGGAGATTCATTCTGTGGTTAATGAAATTGAATAAAATGCATTAAAATGGTTTCCTGGAGATACTTTAGAGCTGACACGGCAGTCATACTAAAGCTAGGGGATGTTTTACCAATTGAGTGATAATTCACAGGTTGAGCAAGTGAACATGGAAATACATGTTATAACAAGTGCAGTTATATCCAGTGGGGTAATTGGAGTACCTGGAGCATTAAGTCATACCGTCTGTTTGGAGCCAGAAGGGTGTTAACTTGTATGATGTTAACACAGAGTTAATGCCCTTCTGGCCGTGAACAGGCAATATTTATATGGATATGATCACTTTACAAGAAACTTTTAATACAGGGATGCCAGATTTCAGGCCCTGGCGAGTTATTTTCAGGCCATAGTTTAGGCTTTCTTGTGTACAAAATAGCTCATTCTAGGTGATTTTCAGACCCTCTGATCAATTCTTACTGGCATCCCTGTTGATATCATGATCCAAAATTATATCTACCATCTTAAATGAGGACCTGACAGAGGAGAGCCATTGAAATCTGCATACTGGCAACCAAGAAAGGATGTATTCCCATGATCAGTTTTTCTATCACTATCTTGTAGACCTGGGGCCTGTTTCATAAAAATTGTTATCTATAACAGCTGCTAAATTTATACGACAAATTTGCTCTCAGCCAATCAGATGCCATGATTTCAGTAGCTTGTAACAGTAGCGTGTAACTTGTTATTGATAGTTTTATGACACAGGGCCCAGAGTCCATCTTTATAGCGGAGGAGTATCCTGCAAAAGAAAGCTATATGTAGAGTACATTCAAGGCAACTACAGAGCTGCCAACCATTCCGTCTTTGCCGGAATTACTCCGTTTTCTCCTCCAAATTACGGTATTACGTTTTTTCTGCATAAAATACGTTTTTTTATAAAAAAATTTTGTTTTGTTTTGTTATATACCGCACGTCAAACAACTACCTTATAATGGTGATTTGATCACAAATTCAATAGAAAACAATTTTTTAAAAATACTTGAAGAGAAATATTCTCAAAAAGAATGAAATGCCGATAATACCAAAAAAAATAAAAATAAATACCTGCTTGTATGGAAAAAACAGCATGAGGAAGGATCATTTCTGCATTGGAAGTGTGTCGCGCATGATTGTAAGTTTTGTTTTTATGAATTCCTTTTTTTTGCTTGAAATTCCTTTTTTTGGCCATCATGATTCCTTTTTTTTGTCGCACAAGGTTGGCAGCTCTGCAACTACATCTCAAGGCTTCTGGAACAGAAAGATCTCCCAATTGAAATATTTGTACAGGAAAGCAAGAAACTGCTGTTACTATAATCTTTTATTTTTCTATCTCTACCAATAGACCTGAGTCGATCTTGACGGAGGAGGATCTTGAAGAAGAGAACTATGTTGAGTATGTCCAAGGGAACTACAGTCCAAGGCTCATGGAGCAGAAAGATCTCTCCATTGAAGTCTTTGTACAGGATCCTGAAGAGGATTATCTCAAGCTTGAGACAGCTAGGAAACATCTCATCAGTACAGGATCAGCTGAGGTGAGAATCGGTCTTGACCCTCTAGCATTTAACACTTTGTTTGCTTCGTCACCCCTTTTCACAGTCGCTCGCTTGCCACATGTACAATTTTTCACATAATAATATGCATCAATTGATGGAAGGATTTCATTTCATTTCATTTCTTCTTTTTTTTAGCAGATGTTTCTGCATTTATTGATAAATCGAATATAAAACATTCAAATAACAATAATAGTATATAATATAATTGATTTACATAAAGAGTGACAACTTAAATACACACAAATAAAAAAGCATAATTGAAAGCTTGAAAGTATGGAGGTAAGTAAAAATAATCAAGATAAATGCAGAGGCCAACTATCATAAGCAAGGATGCTTGAGTCGATGGCATTTATTTATTTAAACACAGTAACTCTCTCAGCCTAAACTGTCGTTTTTTAGAAAGTTGACTGAATAAAAAAAATAAAAAAAATTATATGAGTAACAAAAAATAACAAAACATAAAATATGCAAAATAATCGAATCAAAATAACAAAAAAAACAAAAAACATGAATTATTATAATGTACAAAATACAAATTAACAATAATGAATCAAAAGTAGATAATTAACAGAGAAGTATAATGTTACCTTTCAACTTTGTTTTGGCTTGGAACACCAATTGTCTAACGTTGTATCTGGTGAACTTTACAACGATACCCCTTGGTTTCTTAGCATTCACACCATAAACTCTCATAGGATGCTGGTCTTTATCTCTGCGTTGAATCCTATGGCTTCTGTCGAGGTCTGTAGGATGAAGTTCAATCCCCAGGTTATCTTTGACTGCGTTGATAATCAGTGTGTCAGTATTTTCATTAGGCAATTCGTTGATCCCATAGAAACGCAGACTGTTTCTTCTGCTATATTGTTCCTGGCTTTCGATGTCGTAGTCGACGTGTTTTAAACTTCTTCTTCAAGTCTTTCAACTGCTTTGATAGCGCTTGAATTTCCTTTTTGTATGTTTCAATATCCAGCGAGATCGAGGAGTACCGGTAGACGCGTTGAGTTTAAGTCTTCTAATACTGCTTCTTTCACGGCGGTTACTAAGGCCGCCATGACTGTCAAATTCAGTCAAGTTCTATTGTTCCTGTCTCAGTCGACTGACCAACTGGTTTACCCTGGGTCAGGGAGGGTTCTGACTGCCCCCTGCTCTGGCCACGGGTTCAAATCAACTTCTTGTGTCCTTCATTGGAATTCATGGTGGATATCTTAGCGACAAATTTGTTAATAAATCAGGATGAATAATCAATTTGATTACCCATAAGGATAACCAATACTTTTTCAACGATGTGGTGTAAATAAAACGACCAACGAAGTCCAAAAAACAGTGATTTTAGCCGTAATTTATGCAGTGAAGAGGAAATTCTGCAGAACAAGGGCTTTGCATAATTAACTATTTTCAGACTTGATTAGCTACATGACAACCCTTTTAACATTGGTATAGATTAATCTTGTACTTGAAACAAATAAAATTGAAGCCTTTGGTATATCAGTTATTTGTGCATAAAAAGTATTAAACCTCCTGAATCTTGTGACCAGGTTGATAATACTGGAAGCTCTTTAGTTGGTTATTACTGGTAAGGCGCTATATAAGAAACGGTTATCATCATTACTATTAATAGCCATTCTTTTTACTTCCTGGACCATTGTTCGCTTTCTTCTTCCACAGCACAAAAATATAGGGTCTTCTGAAATGGAAACAACACAAAAAACATTCACTGGTGTGCAGAGGCTCAAAAAGTGCTAATTTTTTTGTTTTAAGGGCTCAAGTCTTGAAAACATCAACAAAACACGAATGGAAATACAGGAATAGCTCCTGTTAACAAAAATGTAGTTTTACAGGAAGATAGGTATGGTTGGGGGTAATTCAGTGGATTTTTTACTTGCTTTACCTTTTCATACATGGCTGAAATGAGCGACTGATCTATTGAGTGATTCACTATAAAATAATCATGTTGTTTGTCCTTCCACAGACTGATGCAGAGACAGAGTTCATCAAGAAAGCCAAGCGAGAGATGGGTAAAGATGAATCGTCCTTCGCCGTCGAGGTCAACTTGCAACAGAAGCCTTACATGTGGTCCGACAAGTACAGACCTCGTAAACCACGCTTCTTCAATCGTGTACACACTGTGAGTACACAACTTCTTTTCTCTTGTAGGATGACCAGGTTTACAATGACTGATTGATGTTACTTTGGGGTCATTTTTAATTTTATTATCTCATGTAAGTTGTTTCGACTAGGAAAATGTACCCACTCAATCCATTCCCCATGCGTATGGAACAAACTCTGTTATGGGTCCACCCACTTCTCTCAAGCCATTGGCTTTATCGGGTGTAAAATGATCCAGCACAATTCTCAATGTATATATATTGTCTGTGATTTTTTATGAAATAATAAATTGAAATTGAAATTGAAACTCACTGCATTCTGAGAAACAGTACTTCACTTGCCTTTTAAAAAAAACACATCTAAAATCATACCTCTATTAACTCTTGATTTGTTCTAAGACCAAGGGACGGCGCCTCCTATCCTCTGGAAAAGTGCTACATAAATCCAATTATTATTATCATTATTAATAATCAGGACTCTTGTCAGATTTTGCTAATTATCAATCCCTTCATTCAAAGATACTACGGTACATTGATTCTCTATAGATATATTCATCTTCATATTTACCAGCATGTTTTTACGATGACTTTGTTTCGTTTTTTCACCAGGGCTTTGAGTGGAACAAGTACAACCAGACTCATTATGACATGGATAACCCTCCTCCAAAGATTGTTCAAGGATACAAGTTTAATGTGAGTACATCCACATTAGTTGGTCTTAAAGCCCCTCTGCACTAGTTGGCCAGGAGGGATTAGACCACCCAGTGTGGTCACTGACATGTGGCTATCTCATCAACTCAGCTCTCAAATAACATAAGAAAAAGGGGATCATGGGGGACCAAAAGGCACTGATTATGCGTTGTTTTCTATATAGAGGGAGCAAGTAGTTACCAGTAGGACAGTGGGACTTTAAAGGGAGATGGTCATCGATTTCCATAGGCATTAGGTCATAATACGCTGACACCAGACTTGGTTGAAATACCATTAATGGATGTACAAGTCTGTCAGCAAACCCGTGGTCCTCAATCCAGTATTCTATTAATAATAATATGGATATTTATATAGCGCCGGTATCCGCCAGGTTCTGACGCTCATGGCGCTGTACATACATGTATTACTATCACAAAAATATAACTTCTTAACTAAAATAAAGTAAACTAAAACACAAATTATAACGCTACATTGACATGATTAGATAGCACTGTTTAGAAAGAGATGGGTTTTTAGAGCAACTTTGAAGGCATGAAGGGTAGTTAAATTACAAATACTAACTGGCAGCTTATTCCAAAGGGACGGACCAGAATGAGAAAATGCTCTATCCCCCCAGGAACTGCGCGTCTTAGGGACAACTAATAAGGAGGATTGAGATGAACGAAGATGTCTTGTAGGCTTATACTTAACAATCAACTTGATATTGTAGGAAGGAGCAGAGTCATACAAGGAATGGAAAACTAGCAACAACAACTTTAAAATAATTCGGTCACATACCGGGAGCCAGTGAAGAGTTTTGAGAATGGGGGTGATGTGGGTTCTACCAGAAGAAAGTGTGACAATACGTGCAGCAGTATTTTGCAGTTTCTGGAGTCGAGAAAGTTGTGTATTGGAAGCGTATGAGATTGAATTTATTGTCATGGTACTAACAAGATGAATAATAGATGAAATTTAATAATTATGACATTGCACTGTGTACTGCCCGAGGTTATACTACTGTTTTCATTTTAAAACTTGTCTTTATTGTTATTGTGTGCTATTTAGAAATGGGATGTTAGCAATGTGTATTCTTTTCAAGGTTTACCTTGCAGCAATGACATTGTTTGTCATCCTTCTATTTATGAAATAAATATCCTCTTGATTACATTTATTAAAAAGTGAAGCCAACTACCCAACTAAGAATATAAATGTATATTACATGTCAGGCCAGTATGAACCCCTTCCCATTTTAAACTGGTACTACCCAAGTTCCTACAAATTGTTTTCCAATTCATGAATAATTTATATTTATCTGTTTCTCTCTAGATCTTCTTTCCTGATCTAATTGACAAGAGAAAGACCCCAGAGTACACCTTAACACCGATCCCTCTAACTCCAGAGTTTGCTATCCTAACATTCTGTGCTGGGCCACCCTATGAGGTAGGTGTTATTCCTTTATATATCACAACCTCCATTAAATAATATTAAAGGGATTGAGTATCTTTGCCTCAGATTCTAAAAAAAATCCTAGATTAAGCTCATGCTGGAATGATAATTATAAACCTTTAGGTCATACATGATCCCATGACTTATACAAGCCGATCTTCTGTCTGATTATCAAGATATCTATGATTAGAAATTTCAGAATTTGTTTTCGTAACGGTTTTTATAACACTACAGTCTATTGGGAAACATGAGTATGGTAAACCCGGCCACATAAAGATCTTTACTTTTTAGAGGCACTTCATGATCATTTTGAAGCACAATTTTTTAGGGCTTCAATATTACACCTTATCACAGACACTGATAAAATGTAGGGCCGTGCATCTCAGATTTAACCTTGTTAAATGATGTCTTTAATGATTATACAGACCTTTATAATGTGCAAAATATCCACTCCAAAAGGGTGCTCAAGGTACCTGAGAATAATAATTGTTTTGTTTACCCAGGGAGACCTCATCATCACCAGTGCTCTTCTTCCTGAGGGCCCTGGAATTATCCATGTACATTTAAGACAAAAATGTGTTTATCCAAAAACTATTGGGAAATAAGTTGTACAGATGACTCGGGTTTTTAAAAAAATCTGAAAACACTAATATGTAGGGGAAATGATTTATACACAGCACTAAAATGTAAAATGCTGAAAATTATTTGTAATATTTATTTATTTTGCCATTTAATTTTATATTGTGTTCACCTTGTTAGGGGCCTCATAAACAAACACAGGTTGCTTCTGAGAGGTCCTGGCCTATTATTTATTCTGTATTTATGATTTGTAATGTTTTTTATGATGCAAAATAAACTGAATTGAAATTGAAGAATAGCGTTGTGTCCAACTTCACTTCTAATGCAGTGACATATCAAGAACGATATGATTTGGGGCTACAGATTTTCTAAATCATTAACATGCAAAACATGGGGGGGGGGGGGTAAAACAAATCTCTCCTAAATTTCTGACATGCAAGAATAAATAGTGCTCCGAATTCAATGGGGGATACCATTACAGTATGCAGCTTTCTGAAATCGGGTAGAACGTGGGAAATGTTGTTGAGATGGATGGTGATGTGTACATTGTACATATAGCTAATGACGAGGGGGGAAAACAAATTGTATTTTTAACCAATTGTGTTTCTATCTTTTGTGGTCTTCACAGGATATAGCCTTCAAGATAGTGAATCGTGAATGGGAGTACTCTCATCGCCATGGTTTCAGATGTCAGTTTAGTAACAGCATCTTCCAGTTGTGGTTCCGCTTCAAGAGATACAGATACAGGAGATGAAGACCTCAGCTCAAGCCGTTAACCATAGAAGATGAAGACTTCAGCTCAAGCTGTTTATCACGTTATATTGCATTGGAATTGATAGTGCTTATTATCTACACATAGCTGGGGTTGTGTATCATCAAAATTAAACTTCTGTGGAATATCAGACCACTTGTGTAGTATCCTTTCATTTGCCATCAGTGCCAATTGCCACAGTCGCTCATTTGCCACCCATGCAGATTGGCACAAAACAATAGGTACAAATTGGCGGAAGGATTGCTTTATGCAACACAATGGCTTTGCATATTGCCCAAATTTCCGTTGTCGATTAGCTCCATGAGAACCCTAACACCCGTATGGATAAGTTTGCACTGGAAATAGTTAAACCAGCTTGAAACCTTTGGTACGGTATATCAATCCATGGTAATGTGGCACAGGGGGATTATGTGTGTGGTGTATAAAGAGCTACAGTCAAACCTGCTTTAGTGACCACCTGTCTACAAAATTCTTGAAAATGGTTTCTCATTGAAACATGTACTAAAAGAACCTGTCTACACAGACCACTTTTTGTGTTTCCCTTGGGCGGTCACTATAGACAGGTTTTACTGTATTAAAGTCATCTCTCAAGATGCAAAGGCGTATGGTGTTGTTGTCCTTCAGAAATGTTAATTCAGATGAATGGATTTGACTCTCCAAACACACTGTACTTAGTTTAACATTATGGGTTTTTCTTCAACTGCCATAGAGTGTCAATGCTTTTGAGACACATCCTTGCGTAAACATGTCATTAATCTATTGCTTATGGGAACTGGGGTAAGGAGCTGTAGGCTTTGAGGGCAATGACTGGAAAAGCCCTATCATGTATCTGTTTAATGGTTCGAGGGACAGTAAGTGTATTACTAGTGGCTGAGCATTTATTGTACATGGATGTGTGCGCATGGAGTAGATCCACTAGATATAAGTCCATATATATGTATATAGCATTTCTGAATCTTCCAAAATAAATTTGTTTGACCTTTTTCATTTTAGTTGAGTGATAGAAAGTTACAATTTTATAGAGTGCAATTCAAGAAAGGGGAAATGAATGCATTCATGCACCTAGCATTAATCTACGAAGTTTTCATGAATGGCCGTTTGAGGACTTGTTCACCTCTGAAAGATAAACAAGATCACATTTCTTTTTCCTCATAGGTGTAATGGTTGTAATCGCGCAGTTTTTTTTTTACCAAAAGGGGAAAGGCACAAAATATTGTTTCATATTTTTCATTCTTTGTTGTTAGTGCTGAAGTGTATTAGAGAAAGAAAAAAAAGCCTCTTGAAAAGGATTGCCTCATATTTGAAATATGACAAGTAACAGCTAAATGTCATAGACCACACTTTGCTGCCACACGTTTGTGTAGTCCCATATACACAATTCTGTATACATGGCATATGACCTAGCAAAACTAGGCAAATTTCTTATCATTTTGATGATTTCAACCTTTCCAATCATTTCCACATAGTTCCTTTAACAATGCAATCGCAAGACCAGAACTCAACTTTATCTTTCATTTTGTTTTGTTCTGTAGTATACACCTTTAAAAAAGAAACTCATTTACCTTCAGCCCTTCCTTTCATTGCACTATTTTTCTTGCTATACATGTACTTATTTTCTTTGATGTATGAATAGACTCCATCATCTGCTCTCACTATCAGTCTCTCAAGGCTTGTTCAAATATGACGTGTGAAAACCGCAGCAGATTTTTTTTTAAAGACGTAAAGTGTAATACGCTTCACATTTTCAAATCTTTGTACAGAGCTCAGCGACTATGTGCAAGTCCTTTATTGCACCGTTTGCCATTCAATTTACCCCTAAGAAAAGGCAGCAGATTTCTTTTTTGCGGCAGTTTACCGTGCCATATTTGAACAAGCCTTTACTATATTTACACCCTACCGTCACTCTCCTGTGTCATCTCTCTTTCTTCTTACTTTCACAATCCTCCTCATAATGACCTTCATTCTTCTCTTACATGTACTCGAGTCGATCATAAAGTTATAAATAATGCATGATCATCATAGTTTTTACATCTTGTGATGGCTGTCACACACTTGGAAACAATGCTCTGTATACATTGTGTAAAAAAAGTATCTTAATTTCAAAGACATGTTTGTGTAAAATTTTGTAAATAGTATTTTTGAAATACATCTGGTAAATAAAAAAAATCTTCAAATGTAAACAGAATTCGTTTTTGTTTGTTCTTGGTCTCCAGAGTCCCGTAAAATATGACTACCGGTTATATTTAACCTGGCTCAGCATAGTCCAATGGTTCATGGCATTTGGCAAGTGTCGGTTTCTTATTCTGACATGTCGTTGTAATTCTATTACATGTAAAATGAATCGAGTCATAACATGCAAATACCATTTCACGAATATGTATTGTCTGTTTATTCATTTACATAAGTTGATATATCAGGAGGATGAAGAAGTTGAGACTTGCTGCTTCATAAATTAGTGAACTAACAACTCTTCAGTATGGTTTAATTAAAGACTAAACTTAGTACATTTATTATTTTTTAATATTCTTTAACGGCAGCGAATGTCTAATTGTTGTACTGAAATAGAAATACAAGTTCAAAATGTGGTGGTGGTTAGGGGGGGGGGGGGGGGGGGACTGCTCTTTGAATGAAAAGCGATCTTGACAGATGGCAAGGTGTGACAGCAGCTAATGTCTAATTGTTGTACTGAAATACAAATACAAGTTCAAAGACACAATCACTAATTCTCTTTTAGACATCATTTACAGTTGGCAGAAAATATTTATTGCACTTGATATTTTTGAAACAAGGAAAACATAGTACCAGCCAAAATTCCAGTCTTTGGCAAGTTTAGTAGAGCACAAATCTCGTGAAGAAAAAAATAGAACACAGTACTGTAGACTATGAGACACACTTTGATAAACTATAATTACAAATTCCCAAAAGAACAAAAATAATGTCGAAAATAATATCACTAGTGATATTCGTTTGTCTCGCAATGTATGGTCAACAAGGGATCTAAAAGATCACAACATTTCGTGCGATGCTGCAACACTTCGTCAGGTGATAAAATCTAATATCACTAGCGATATATTTTTTCGATACTACATCCGCAATGAGTAATATATTTAGCATAAAATAATGTTTACCCATCCACAGCCTCATACATATCTTCAACCTTTACAAGTATTCTAATGAGAGGTGTGGCTGAGAATGGGAAAAGGCCTTTCCTATCGAGCCTTTCTATGGCAAGACGGAGTCGAATCAAGATTGTCATGGTATCATCTAAACAACCCAACTCGGATACTGACTGGATACAGACTTCGTTCCTCCCGCGATGCACAGTGTGGTCTTCATAACTAGCCTCATCCGTATCTGCTAGTGGTAAAGTGACATTAGTAAGCCCTTCTATTTCTGTTCTCTTTGTTTTCCTAGCTGCATTTTCATTCACTTCTTCAAGTTCACATTTTCGTTTAACTGGAAGATTTTCCGATGACTTTGGAAGTTGTTTGGATCCAATTTGTCCGTAAAGATCGTTCTCCTTTGCACTGATTTCATTCATACCAACATCATTCTCAATGACATTGTGTTTAGCATTGTCATCATCAACATCATCAGTGAACTTTTCAGCAAATTCTTTACTATTCCCAACCTCATAACCACCATCACAACCATCATCATCTTCATCAATATCATCATCATCACTAAAGCCATCACAACCTTCATTGCTATGATTGACATCATCCTTACCTTCAACATTGTCATCACCATCATCATCATCCTCACCATCATCACCTTCAACATCATCATCATCCTCACCATCATCACCTTCAACATCATCATCATCCTCACCATCATCACCTTCAACATCATCATCAACATCAAAGTCATTATCATCACTATTGTCATCACTTGATAGCATCTGACATGCTACATTATTCTTGTCCTCTTCTTTCCTTATGTAAAGCTTTTGAAACTGAACAAACCCCTGCCAATCAGTCGTTACAAAACGCAGATACCTGATGAAGTACTCCAGGAAATCTGTTTCCGTTGAGATGAGCAGATCGAGTAAGATGCTATGATCCCAAGACATATGATCCAAGAAAGAGATGAAGACATGATGTGCATCAAGGATGCATTCCCCTTTTTTCTCAGCACAACTTTCGCTTCCATAGTCACTAACATCCTCATTTTTCCCTGTGCATCCACTGTCATCATCAAGGTCCACCTTCAATGAAAGATTAATCTTGAGAAGGATGAGCATAATTTGTATCAAAGCATCATCTTGATCCCCAAATATTTCAAAGATCCATCTTCCTCGACTCAAAGTCTCTTCCTTCTGCAGTGACGTCTCTCTCAGCTTCGACACGATGAAACGAGACACTTGATCAAGGTGTCTGGCTCCCCGTCTCCCTGCCGTTCCAGTGGAGACTGCTTCTAACTCTGAACCTAGTATGACAAGCTGAGCAAGCTTTCTTAGAATCATCCTGTCTCCTCTGACATATTCCTCCGAAGATATCCCACACTCCTCTTCTGCAGCAAACACCGATCCTCCCAAGCCGACAGGTCCTTCATGATATGGCATCTTCTCCAACCACCCTTCTTCGCAAACATCCGCTACAAGTCTACTCCATGATGCACGCGATGTTTGCAGTGACTTTACACTGTTGGATTCAATTTCCCCACTCTGCTTTGCACTCTCACAAGCTTTCACACATGCCTTCAAGCACATGATCAGCACACTGAGCACCATCTTCAAATTGGCTACACTACCGTTGCAGTAAGTCATTAGCTCTGCCTGGAGATGAGGCAAGGTTGCCTGTATGAAAGGAAACGTGCTGTGAGGGTCCCACTTCATATGTACTTTGGTATATAAGTAGAGAAGTCTAAGGATAGCATGGTAGATCTTGCGTCTGGAGGAGATATTCAATGAATGAAGCCAAAAGATGGAGGATGTTTTGTGTGCAGTGACAGAGCATTGGTTGGAATCTTTGTCAAACTTACTTGAAAAGAAGGCACAAAGCTCTGGGATGTTCTCCTTGATTACATCATTGCACCATACGGTAAGATCTGGAGAGTATAATTGGTTTTGAAAAATAACTTTAACATTTGTAAAACTTACAAATATAAAATAACAACATAATGCACAGTTTCCCTAAACATGTATTGTTTTCCTTCTTTTGAGCCTTACATCATTAACTATATTCAGAGCCAACTTTGATTTTTTTTTTGGCCCACTATTCCAGCAACTGAATCTCATATTTTCCTTCAAATGCTCATCAATTTTTCAACAACTTTCTTTTAAATAAAATGATATCATTGTTCATTGGCATGAGCTAAACATATGAATCTGAAAGTTATTGTGTATCATGAAAGCTGCTAAAGAAAATGTGATGGTGGTTGGGGGGGGGGGGGGCTGCTCTTTGAATGAAAAATGATCTTGACAGATGGCAAGGTGATTAAAACAAAAGTCTAAATCTGTCCTCAAATCACACCAAACGTGGTCAAATTTTATAAAATATGTCTACCGGTACATACAATCCGGTCATAAAATACAAGGTAGCCCTATATCTTACCAGAAGAACATTCATCACTAGGCTGCGTTATCACTCTGCTGCCCTCATCTGCAGCTGAAGTAGATGTTCCCATACAAGGAAGAGTGGGCGTGTCGTCATCTAGTTTGTCTGACTTCACTGACTCTCCACTCAAGATGTTTGTCATGAGATCCAAGGTGAAGATGATCCTGTTCATGACTGAAGGCATCTTCTGCTCCAAGTCTCCTCTAGGATGAAGGATGAACTTGATGGCTTGCCTCAGAAAACCCTCGGCCTGCAAACGATTAAATAAAATATACTGAATGGAATACAATTAATTTAAGCCATTACCAACAGCAAATGCAAACAGGGACTAACTACTGCGATAAAATCACAAATTTGATGGAATGGTGGATATTCCTCATGGCATTTATTGGCCCGATATGCAATGATAACCTAATGGTCACAAGTATAGGATCATCCACACAAAAAATAAGAATAAATCAATGCTGAAATTTGTATCATAATGCTTACATCATTTAGTTCATGAATTACTTGCTGCCAGATTTACAAAGATTCAATTTCATTCACCTGCATTACAATTGAATGTTTCTTCCAGATGCAAATGTACCATTTTAAAGAGAGAATATTCTAGATGCAAGCTACCCCCTGGAATGTTGTTAATCAACTATTCAATCAAAATGTTACCTTCCGTGAAGCCCACTGTGTAGTATCTAAGTACTTACCCTATCTTTGTCAATCTTGGCTAATTTCAGCAGAAGAACTTCAAGGCATCTACTGGCACTATATGCAACTAGCTGATCAGTTGAGCTTAACATAGAAAGCTGCAGGATAGATGGTAAATTTGTGATATTCACTGAGACTTGAGCAATCACGATTATATGCATTGGTATTGAAACAATTGTGTAACTCAAAACTGTAAGCTCTCACCTTAATTGCCAACAAATGTAGTTGGAATTAGTATTACATAATTCTTTGATAGAACTTCTTCTTTTTCTTCTTCTTCTTCTTGTAACCATTAAGGGGCGATGTAGCCAATCACGAAGATGAATCAACAATTGCAAATGGTGCAAGGAAGATAATTGAGGTTTAATGGGATAAGGGCATTAGATGCCTCGAGAGTAGTCCCTGGAGGTTCTCTGTGAACTGTCAGCATGCACTACATTTGATGGAAGGCCGTTCCATTCTGGGATAGAGCATTGGGGAAATGCAATGTTGACACGATACAAAAAATTGGATAGAGAAACAAAATTATGATCTCATGATAGCCAAGATGGACAAAGTACAGTAGTATTGAAAGATTTATACTTCAAGGAAAGGTGGCACAACAAAATAAGCACACAAGTAGTCTTTTATTCATTGCTAAAGTCTACTTAAAGTAAGAACATATTATACAACAAATAGGTCTCTGGAGTTTTCTCTATATAAAAGTAAAACTATTATGGATTGACTTTACTTTAAAGAAACACACTTACTAGATGCTCAAATTTTTCTGATGAAAGGAGGGCTTGCTGCACTTCTCTTAATTTGCTGCAATGGTTGATCTCAGAAAGGCTTGTGATCAAGCCTAACTTCACTAAGTCCTGATCCCTGGTGGACATAGAAATCTCCTCATCTAACCCTTGACCTTTAAGAAGTGAACCAAGATGTAATTGGTCTAGGATAGTTCCTGTCTCGATGTGACATAGGCAGCAGTTTTGTGACAAGTTCTCATGCAGAATCCTGAATGACTCCATTTCATTACCGGTACGTGTCACCGTTCAAGACAACTGGTGTTTTTATTAGATGCATTATCTTGATGAGGAAGCCCCTGGAAGCAAAGAAAAGAGAATCATTTCTTCAAACTTAAGAACTATATTTCACTGCTCCGTCTTTGACAATCAAAAAATACAATTTGTTGCCCCACTCCATCCCCAAAATAATATTGAAACATGGACAATGAATTAACGCCTAGGTGAATGCAAAGTATTCAATCACAAATAGGGCATATACTATATTGAAGTTTAAACCACTTTCAAAGGCATTTAATTTCAGCCACAATATTACAGTGGTGTGACCATAGTTCCCCCATAATATATGACCTTAATTCGTGGACAGTTGCAGTTCCATATCTTTTTTATAAATCGGTAATATTTCCAAAATCTAATATGTATTAACAATGGCAATGGAAAAAAGAACATAAATTGAACTAGACCTAGTGCTGAAATTTTCTTTGGAATAGTGTGTGAAATCATGAAAATATTGACAAGAGATCAGCAAATTTTGCAGTCTTTTGCGATACACCCTTTCACGGTTATAAGGTCGCCATTTTAATTTGCGAGTAAACATTGCGTCATCAATGTTTTAAGATGTGCATGCATTGTTGCATCACTGCCTGTGCTGTGCGCTTACATCATACTGACATGGGCGCCATTTTAAATCACGAGTAAACAACTTTGTTTACTTGTAATTTAAAAAGGTGCGAATGTCAGGGCATGCGCACTCTTGTAAACGTGAGAGGGTGTATTGCCTCTGTTCCGAAAATCTTATAAGATCTTATAAGATACAGATGTAAAATGACCATGGTGCAAGACCAGGAAGCTGGGACATCCTCCCCCCCCCCCCCCCCTTGAAGTTATATCTGAAACTGAAAGTGAAAGCTTGGCAGCTGGAGACGGTTTTCTTCCAGAAGCTTCAGTATTCAAGGTATTACCGACAAGGCAAGGGTCTGGAAATCATTTCAAGAGATTATGTCAACAAAATTGAAAGTAAAATGTGATACCAATTAAATGATTGTATAATATCTTGACTTGCAAATTTATGCAATTATCTTCCCTTGAATCAAAATCACTGATTTTGGGTCTAGCTTTTCATAGCACTTAAATTTCAGAGACACCATACCCAATAAACTGGCTATACACAATTTATAGTATGTGGGGCTGTAATTTAACTGATCAATTGGCCTCTGTCCATGACCATGTTACATGCAATTTAAATAATTCATAAGACATTCAGTAGTACATTTGAATACGGAAGAAAGAGTAAATAATGTCAGACCTTAGTAAATCTCCATAACATTCAGGGAAAAAATTTAAAAAATCCATTCGACAATCGTGCAACCAGCCCGAATTCGAACTCCTCAGGCACAGCTCAGCTGCTCAGTCCATGTCCTTTCAATTTGGCACGTTCTTGATCTTCAATTCTTGGATGTTCGATCATCAAAAGATCTTTTTAAGAATTAGGTAATTATTATTATTTGATGTGAAAAAGATTCGTGAGTTTAGTTGAAATGGCAAATACAGCCGTATAAACAGTATAAAACCTCTCATCCAATTTCTCCTTTGTCAAAGCCATGTCATAACGCGTGCCCATATGTTTAATTTTGTGTAAGAAGAAGTCTATGCCTGTGGCATGTGGTTAATGGTTGACTGTGTGTAGATCTAATGTTAGAGTCTAAATCATGTCTGGACTGTCTCTCTCTGTGATAGCACAGCCTCAAACGCCCTTTTGTTTGCAGAACCTCATTTTGGATTACAATGTACAAACAAATATTGTTGCTGTAAGAGCAGAGCAGTACTCAGTCTCAGGACAGTAGAAGTCTAGTGTCTAGTGATATTGTTTGGTTTTTTAAATTTTATCCACAGCTCTTTTCACTTTTCTTCGGTTTTCTGTGGGTGGCTTCGTTTCATGAGTATGATGGGATATCCTAAGTCCACGCCCATTTCTAACAAAATTAGGAATTTCTCAAACCTTTTAAGAAAAAGAAACGGCTCCCAAAACATTCACATTTGATCTGTAAATAGACTAGACCTATGACTTCATATTTTTAAATAACCATAGCTAAAGTCGTGTCACATGCTTTTGATATTAGAATGTCAAAATAGGGTCTCTGTTTTTAAAGTTGTGTGTATTTTATTGATGTTTTTGTAACTTCAAATTGTTTATTTTTCCCAAAAAATAGCGTTTCCAAACTTCTTTGAGGACTTATTCATCATGTCAGGTGTGGGGCAATCACTGGGAGGCTCATCAACCAAGGAGGTGAATGCTGCGTCACTCTGCCGTCTTGGACAGGAGACTGTGCAGGATCTTGTGACAGAGACACAGGATATGTTCAGTAATCTCAAGGGAGTCCAGGTAATTAACGCCCATCAAGTCATCTGCTGGGAGCAAGAAGGGTGTTAACTCTGTAAAATAATTATGTTGGTGCCCTTTTCCCCCCTTAGCGAGTCAGCATATAATTTGTTTATTTTTGAAATTGTTTTCTTTATGAAATCTTTATTAAAAAACACATTGCATATAACCACACTACACTGTATACCAACATATTACAAGGAATAAAAGAATGATCCAAGATTTGGCATGTAAAATGTGATTCATTATTCAAATGATGAGTATAATACGATTGACAAAATTTCCGCCCAGAGTAGAATAAATAAGACAAAGCAAAGGTAGAAGTCATTGAGAACAGAAGGAAAAATGTATATGGGTCAAAATAGAAGTAAGAAATAGTAAAGAATAGAACAGGAAAAACGGATAAGGAGAAGGGAGATACTGAATGTAGAAGGATGAATGGTAATGGAAAAGGAGTTCTGTTAATGTTCTTTATCTCGGCCTATGTGTCAGTTACTTCTAAGAAACTACTTATTGTCAAGTTGCAATCACTGATCAAGCATTCAAAGGAGTTCATAATTCAGATCTGAAACACCCTAGATGCTCGCAGATTTTGTGTTATCATTTATCACATCAGGTCATCAGCATATCAATTTTGTGAATAATAGTTAATAATGGCTAATATAGTAATTTTTTAACTGACCCATCATATAAAACCATGATATTGGGAACTTAATCAGTTATTAGATTTACATTGCCATCTTGATACACAGTCATTGATATCAGGAAATCACAAATTAGTTAATGTTTATTTGCTATGATTGAATGGATTTCTTCTGGTTACAAATCAATTGCAGTATGTAAAAACAAGTACGATTAGTCAAGTCACGCAACAAGATTTGGGGCTGAAAATCGGCTAATGTTGCAAGTAAAAATTCTTTACTTAAGTCCGAACAACAAATGGGTCCGAGTGATATAGTACCGGGTAATGATTTGCATATATGTTCAGTTCCTGGTCCTTGTCCTCGAGATGGCTTGTTGAAGACTGGTAAGAACGTTAGTATTTAAAGCCCACTGTACTACTTGTAGCTACTTTCTCCCTCTATATAGAAAACAATGCCTAAGTGGTGCCTGTTGGTCCCCCATGATCCTCTTTTTCTTATGTTAATTGAGAGCTGAGTTGATGAGATAACCACCTGTCAGTGACCACGCTGGGGGGGGGGGGGGGTCTAATCCCTCCTAGCCAAACTAGTACAGATGGACTTTAAGGTAGCGTGTATTTGTATATTTAATACATCATGGAGTTCAGTCCCATCGCTTCGCACTTTCCATGAAGTGATTGTAAATGATAATTAAAATGTTAACATGCATATTCATCTTAAAAGATATTCAAGGTGCATGATTTGTACAATCAAATTACCCCTATTGATTTTGTTTATCTTCCAGCTACCTAATGGGAGAAGTAACACACAGCAGAGTCATCAGGATAAAATAACTAAGCTACAAGATATCACCAAGCACATTGAAGTTCATTTCAAGAAATTACGGCTACTCTATGACAAGTGTATCCAGATATCGAGTGGAGTTCATACAGCCAGCGGTACTCATACACCCAGTGAAGTGAGTTTGAATTAAGAGTAATTTAGGACAACTATCCCCCCCCCCCCCCTCCCCCCTCCCCATAAAAGTTTTATGGTACATCCCTTTTTCATGGAGATTCCAATCTTGTGGAGGTGTAGTGGTTCATTAACTTGACTCTGTAGCTTAGGAATGAGGGTTCAAATCTCAGCCAGGCACTAACGTCCTTTTGCAAGGAATTAATCCAGATTTGCCACTCTCCACCCAAGTGCAAATAATGGAAACCTGACATCTCCTGGGGTAATAATAAATGCAGGATCCTCAAAAAGAATAGCATTGAATCTGATATGACTTCCCTGGGTATTAAAATTATTATTATATTATTAATCAGCCACTGAGAATGTTTCTGACTGATCTGTTTTCCAGATGCTATATTTTGATTTAATTTTAAAGAAAGGGAAAATAAAATAAAACGAAGCCTTTTGGTAGCAACTTAAATTTCACTGAAAGCAAACAAATCAGAAGAACAAAATTTGTTTGATGTAATAAATACAGGCAAAAGTGACCTATAAAGTAAACAACCATATACTGAATTTGAATTTTCAGATTATTCAAAGTATTTCAAACTTCACTTAACCTCAACTCTGATTTACAACAATATTCTCTAGGGGCTGTGTATAACCAGGGCTCCACACTAACTCTCACTGAAGCAGGGTTCGGATTCAAAATGTTAAAGTCTGTATGCATGAGCCATATATAACAATCTTTAAATTCAAGGGGTGTGGACTTGGATTTTGGGCACTCAATTGTCCCAAGAGCCTAGTTAGTGCCAAACCCTGGTATAACCCTTATTTTATATAGCTTACATAAATT